>VZTV01022052.1:353-55569 GCA_013400875.1 Anhinga rufa | reverse complement strand
CCTCGCTCCCCTCGACCCTTCCAGGCCAGGTCTACGCATTTCGGAAAGTGCAGCCATGATAGATAGAGCAACTTCTCCCATTTTCACCCAGCCCCGTGGTATGACAGTTCACGGTAGGTGTGCCTTCCGACGGGGAGCCACCCCCTTGCTGAATCATCGTGGAGCGATGGCTGGACAGCTTGTCTGCTTGGGGAACAAAATATTCCCCTGTAGAGCATGAGGTGGTGGCAGGGCGAGACGCAAGTAAGAGACCTGTTAGCATTCGGCTCAGGCGCAGGCAAATGGTTGTAGGGAGAAAACCTTTCCTTTTCATGGCAGCGGGAGCTGCGGATGCGGTTTTGAGCTCAAAGGCAAGACGTGCACTGCTGTAAGGAACATCCCCTGCCTTTGAGGTAGTGAAACTCCGAGGGCCTGATCCTGCAGCTTTTGCTTCTCTGAAAACTCCTCCTTGCACAGATAAGCTCCGTGCGAAATCAACACCTGGCTCAGGGAGCGACATGCGAATTCATGGTATTGTGCTGCAGTGGTTATTAGCAGTAATTCTGTAATGCGTTTGCACAGATAAGCGCGTAAGCAGTAGTGTTATGTCCGTGCTATTTGCCTAAAACTAGTTTGTTCTGCACTGGTGAAAGTCGTTGCCTTTGTTACCGCATAATGACTTAACCTTTGGGGGGCTTGGGGTGTGCGTGTGTTAGATGCTGAAGTGTTGCTAGATATCCCTGCCTTTATTCAAAGGATGCCAAAAAGTATGGGGGAGGTGGGGTGAGCAATTTTGAGTTGGGGTGCATCAGGCAAGACTAAATTGCAGCAGTTGTTGGGCATGTAATGTCATCCTGTAATTAGAGCGAGGTAATAATCTATACCATGTTGAAACTATTGAGTGTCTGAGTTGGAGCAGTCTGAATTAAGCTAGTTCTTCTGGGATTATGTAGAAACAGAAGTAATGCAGTTAAAGTTTCCAGACAGTAGCTTCCATGGGGTTGCAGAGATGGTTTTCCCTCTATGGGTCTTCCTTGTGGGTATTTTGCTTTTAAGGTAGTGCATGGAGGTTGCAATGGTGCTGCTCTCCAGGCTGGAGAAATGCCTTATGAGGCACAGTCCTGCTCCCGGGAGCTTTATTTACACACAAAGGTTCAAATCATGCATCTCAGCCCTGGGAGGGGGAAAAACTCCTGAAGGAAGGACTTGGGGGTTCAGCTTTGTGCAGAACTGAAGGATTTAAAGGACTCCGTAATTTGGTCTTAAAACTTCCCTGCCCCCACTGCTCTCTTTACCCCCAAAAAGATGTGTGTTAGCAAGTGGTCTGGTGGAGAGCCCCCAGGCTGTGGTCTTCCCAGTGCTCCTGCTGGTGGGGCAGGGTCCTTGTGGGGCTCTGTAGGGTTGTACTAGTGCAGAGCCGTGGCAATACAGTCATGCACAGGCAGACCTGGGAGGCTGTGCAGAGTTACGATGTGTGGGCACCAGCCCTTCTCACGGATGCTAATTTCCCTTGGTGTGTGCGTGAGTATATATATAGACATGGTACATGTTTAAATGAAGTAATTTTAAAGTAGTGATGGCCCAGAAAAGTTTGAGAGCTATTTCAGTGTTTGAGTGTTTCTCTTTGAAAGACAATGGACTGTGCAGAAGCTTCTTGGTATTATGGGATGCGTTTACAGTAGGAGAAGGTGCAGTCTGCTCTCGGGCACAGTCAGCCTTCCCAGAAGCAGCTGAGTTTTACGTACGCACCTGGTTCAGCCTGTATATAGCTGTATGTCTGTAGCGGGTCTGGTGCTATCTTCCAGGTGGTTTGGGATATACCAGCAGGGGCCCAAAGCAGACCTGGTGGTCAGCAAGGAAGCTAGCCCCTTGGTGCTGTACCCTTTGTGCTGCTCAGCCTCCTGCAGCATCTGGCCCAGTCAGGAGGAGTTAGGGTGCCACATCCTTCCCACCGCCATGGGGGAGTAAGGAATCCCCATGGAGAAAGAGGGAGCAGGTCTGGGGCTGCCATTCCTCCCTCCCAGTGCTGGTTCACATGCTGCAGGAAGGTTACTGATAAGTAGGGATGCTGGGCCATTGTCCATCTGAGGTGTTGGGGAGTTCCACTCACTCACATAGAGGATTTTCTACTGGTTTTCATGCCCAGTTCCACTTCACGAGCAGTGGTTGCCGGCTCTGCCTCCTCCTTCTCTGTTGGGGAATGGCTGGCATGAAGCTTAAATGTTATTCTTAGATTTTTGCAGACCCAGAAGTTTTCTCCTGGGCTTGCCCCATCTTAGCAAGATGAATATGTGAAACTTTTTTTTTTTGCACTGTGCTGCCACTAGAAGTGAGGTTTTGAGAGGTTGTTCTGCATGTTTAAGGGAATCTCAAAGTGGGACTTAAACTTGTGACTGCAAAGGAGGGGGAGGTTGGCTTTCTTACCTTTTTCAGTGTAGCTTGCAAATGAGTTTTGAAGATGGTGCTGTGGTGGAAAAAGTGTTCCTGCTTCCAGCCCTTTGCTCCAGTCTCTTCACCATCCCTCTGGATTAAGAATAACCTTGCAGAAGAACAAGAAAGAAAGCGATGTTTATTTTAGCCATCACTGCTTCCTTGGTTTGCTTCTCCATGTGGCCACAGAAACAGTTGTGTTGGCACAAGGACCTGGGGTGTACAGGCAGGACAGGATGAGGCAGTCCTGCTTTTGTTAGCAGGACTGGCCTATGCCAAGTTAAACCAATGGCAAAACTGCACTGCTAGTGTCTTGCAAATGTATCTTCATGCACGAGTCAAACCATGGCTTTCCTACTCACCAGTGCCTGCAGCTTAGTCAGGAGTCTGAAAACAAATGAAGATATTTTTTGTGGCTAATGCAGGCACAGGTGGTGATGATGAATCTGCAGTCAGGACTCGGTGACTGGTGCCTGCAGCAGGACACCCCTGCCGTGCCAGTGGCGAGAGCTTGGCTTTGGCAGTGGAGCAAACCATTGCATGACTCAGACATGTTGGGAAAGAGTATGAAGCCTTTGTAGGAGCAGGCTTTTCTGACCATGAACATACGAGAAGTCACATGTGGAAACTAAAATGAGTACTAGAAACACGAGGCTGCTCATTGAGAGGGAGGCTGTGCACTGAAAAGCAGAGTTTGCTTAGATCTCTTGTTTCCAAAGGTAGTCATAGGAGCTGTGGTGCTGTTGCTGTGCTCTGAAAACAGAGTGCAAATGTCCAACCAAAGAAGAACTGCCACCGTGGACAGACATGGCATCCCACATTTGGGTTACCCAGGTACAGGTTCCAAGCACCCAGCAGAAAAAAATGTGCGACAAATCTTTTGCNGGGGAGGAGAGAGGAGAGGATGTCTCTATTGAACAGTGTGTGTTTGCTCTTAAAATCCCTTAAAAGCTCTGAAGCTCAAGCTTGCTTGATTTGCTGTGTTTACCATATGTAATATTTCAGTGAGAAGTTTCAATTCATGTGGATGAGTTGATGTAGCAGTTGTTTCCTTTTAGGTGATGGGGAACCAGTTACTCATGTGTAACTCACTGGTTTGCTTGTTAGACTGTATTTTTTTGTCAGTTTCTTTTTAATCAGTGCATTCCAGACCTCTGGGCAGTGCATGCATCCTTCTCTAGGGCAATGCTCAAGTCCTAATTTGTCATATGATTTAAGCACAGACTTGTCACTCTTGCTGAAGTGCAGTCTTTAAGCTAGAGCATTTATAATAACAAAATATGTTGTAATTTTCTGTTCACCTTTAATGCAGCATTACAGGTACCCCAGACTTTGCATGCATGTCTGCTCCTGGAATGGAGTTCCTTGTTGTGCCCCCTAAGTACAGAAATGGTATAAATTGATCCTTTTAGTTTGTTTTCTCTAGGTTCCTGTGTGTGTGCACAAATTGTGGCTCTGGGATGGATGGTTTGTCTGAACTTGTGCTTGCGAGATGTTTTTGCAGTTGGGCACCTCTTGTCTGCTAAGCTGTGGCAGTGTGTGGAGTTCTTTTAAAAGGTGTGTATCCTCCCCTTTTTCCATGCCATCTTCCAGGAAGCATTGTCTACCCGGAGCGATGTTATCTTCCCCCATTTTAAATGGTGTCAGCAGATATTTATTTTTTCCCTTCTCCTGCCCAATGCTAAGTACCCACCATGGGAATGAGTTGTCTTTTATTACTCATGTGGAGCAAATCTGTGGCTTGGTCTCCAAATTACATGGCGCTGCTCAGCAAGGGTGAGGTCCTTTGGAGCCCAAGTAAAGGTGCCAGCATCTCTTTGCCTGCCTTTTTTTTTTTTTTTTGGTAAAACACATAGGCCCATGGCGAGCTGAAAAACCGGTGGCCTTCAGAGCTGGGTATTTTATGTCTGAGGGCTTCTGAATGCATAAAATCAGAGAGAATGTGTCTGTGTAATCCGATCTGCTCTTGAAAGCCTTGCGGAGGGCTGCATGCTGCAGACATAAGCTGTGTCAATAAGAACTCTATTCACCCTCAGAAAACAGCCTCGTGATCGGGTTTGACTGGCAGGCTTCCTAAGGGAGGGCCCTTTTTTGAGAAAGACCTCCAGTTTTTGGCGGCACTTCTGACTGCCTTTTTGGACTCCCACTTATTGTTCTTTCCTTGGCGTGATAAACTTGGATTTATTTTTTTTTTTTGCTGGGAGGTTGCTGGGGCAGAGGGAAGACTTTGTGCAGCACGGTAGCGGTGGTGCGAGGGGAGTTTCTTTCCTCGCAGTGCAACCCTTCCACCAAAGCAGCATTTAGGAGCATGAAGGTGATGGATTTAAAAGAATATGAGGTAGGACTGGAGGTTGCTGCATGCAGGGGAGCATACTCGTGGTCACTCGCAGGGTGCTTTCTTGCAAAACAGTAGCACAAAATGCCTGTCCTTATAAAAGTCTTGGATGGTAATGCACAAAATGTGTGGCTGTGCACGTTTATGTGCTTTTTTTCCTTCTGTTCTGCAGATGTCTGTATTTACCCAGAAGCGTTGTTGGGTGAAATTCTGCTTTCAGTCATGCCTGGCATAAATACGCTGCGAAGGCAGTGTTGTACTAATGGCTGTAATTTGCTGGTTGCTATTATTTTTTTAAAAAAAATTCACGTGAGTCAAAAATATTATTCTGCTTTATGAAGTATTCTACACCTGGCATGTAATCTTTTAAAATCTTGTAGGAAAAAACTGCTTGATCTAGTAAAAAATGATGCTTATAAGGTTTTTGTGAAAGCAAGAGTTTTAATCAAAATATCAGGTTCTGAGCTGCCGTTTAGTGTATAGCATTTCTGTAAATGGCATTTTCTGTTGCATTACGTATGTGATATTCAGCGTTCGCTCTGCTAGGGTCTTAAAGTCATTCTCTTTGGCATCGAGTTACCAGTTTTAACAAAAGAGATGCCGGACTGTGAGTTTTGCATGTTGCTTTTTTTTTTTCCCCCCTTGGTCTATCTGTCACTTTCGTTTAAAGCTCCAGCTCCTTATTCAAGTGATGATTTGAAAATTAGCTCATCTGTATGTCTTTCTGGGTTATTCCTGTAGCTGCAAATGAAAGCTTGAAAATATAATTAGCATGTAACGTGCACAAGCTCCAAAAAAAACCAAACCAAAACTGACAAAAACAAAGTAATGCAATGCTATTATTTAAAAGAAATGCAATTATGTTTTGAGCCAACTGAGGCTTGAATTAATTTCTCAGGGTTCGCTGGTGGTGATGCAGTAAAACCAAAATTAACTCCTGAAATGTGCCTGTCCTGAGTCAGAAATTTGGCTGGTGAAAATCGAGAGAGCCACTGAAAGACGGGGAATCCCCTCACAGGGGAGCCTGGCCCTCTGTGGTTTGCAAATGGGTGCAGCATTTGGGGTGATTCCTGCAGTCCCCGTTTCCCTGACTCTCCCCAGCTGATTCCCCTTCGTTAAAGGCCTGATCTTGCCTGTGAGAGCTCTAATAACAGACTGACTGATTTAGGTGGGTTTGGCCCCTGGGCAAACAGTGTACAGACCGGGGCAGCCACGCATGGGGCGTGCGTGGGCAGGAAACACTGGTTTCTCTGCTGCTGCTTGTAACGCAGGGAGGCCGCAGCTGGGTAATTTGGTTTTACTTCCTGTTCCCAATCTGTTTGGGTCAAAAGTAGCGCTGTTTTTCCATATTAAGATGTTTGGCTTCATTCTGCAAGGCAGCAATAAATTTCACACCGTGCACAACGTGTTTCTTATATTTCAGAGACTCTTTATTGCTGCCTTTGACTTTTAATTTGGATGGTGAAACCTTTATTAGTACCTTTTTTGTTGCATAGACCTGCTTTTCAAGGAAAACAGAAAGCTTTTTTTCTTTATCCCCACCCCCCCCTTCTTTCTGTTTTGGAAAGAGCCTTTGAAATAGCTTGCAGGTCTGTAGCTGAGCAGAGGGAGGGAGCCAGCAGGTCTGGCTGCCATTGCTGGCTCCTTCGCAGGCTCACGGGGAGATGGGGATGCCTCAGTCTGCTTCTGTGCTCCTTGGTCACGAGGGGATAATGCTGCTGGAGTTAATTGGGATGCTGGGACTTAATTCACTAATGTTTGTGAAGTGTTTGGTGATCTTTTGGTGGAAGGTCCTGGGACTGCGAGGTAGAGGGGTGTTGGTTGTGCTGTGCAGGGCTGTGATGCCAGGAAGGACACGTGTGGGTTGATGGACTGGTTGTTAAAGCAGTCCTAAAGGCTGGAATGGTGAGCTGCCAGATGCCCCTGGCTTGCTGATGGGGAAACCTGCCCCGTAAAGGAAAACTGGCTCCTGCAAAAGAGCATTGCCTGCTCTGAGCCATGGCTGGCAGCTGGGCTGCTGCTGGGAGTTGTTCTCCAGAGCACTGGGTTAGTCCGCAGCATGCAAAGTGTTACCACAGGCTGTGAAGTACAAAACTGATGAAGAGAGGGTTGGGTCCTTCCCTGGCTGGGCTGGGCAGCAAAAGGGCATCGGGTTTCTCTCCCCAAAATCTGGTCAAAACTCTTCAACAGTGCTGTTCGCTCTTCCTAATCAAGCTGCTTGGTTGTAGGATCTCCTACCCTGTCTAGAGCCAGCAAGTCAGGATGGATAGATCTTTTTATAGCCACACCAGGTATCAGTGGGAACCTTTTAAATATAGTCTTAATGTTTTAAAATAAATGGTAATGAGCAGTGCTGGCCCAGGGGGCTTGTGTTGCATCTTCAGATATATTTCAGTGAAGTTATTTTTGAGGTACAAAAAAGAAACAGTAGCATGGAGCCATCAGTAGGGTTACAGGTGGTCTATCCTTCTTTCTCTGAAGCCTCCAGATGCTGGCGGTGTATCTGACTGAGGAAGCCAGGGTGCAGAGGTGTCTTGTGAAGTGCCTCCATGCCCTCGGACAGATTGCCCAGGTTTTGGTGCTGGGACCTTCACCTTGTCTTTGCTGCAGTTGATACCCAGATCCACAACTGAATGCCTCTGTCCTAGGTCCTTGGCTTCTCTCCAGACCAAGTCTACCACCTGTGAATTTGGCTTGACCTAATTAACTCAGTGAAGTGCTCAGTGCAACAACCCTGTTGCCCTTTGAGCACAGTCTTGGTAACAAGCTAATGTCAGCTGTGCCCCGAGTGCCCAGGCGTGGCCTGGCTAATGCAGCAGCACACTTCACATGGTGCTTAAGGAAGCTGTGCTACAGGTCATGTAAACGAGGCCAACCAGAGTGAACTGCTACTTCAAGAGGAATAGCGAGCCCCCTCCCTCCTGCGTATCTGCAGTGAGGTGACACCTCGCCTGCTGCTTCTGGATGCATCCAGCCTCCTCCACCTTGCTCAGAATTGCAGGCAGGTTGTCTGTGCTCCTCCTCTGCCTGCCCTGTGCACCCCTTTGGGCCAGGGCAGCCTTCCTGGGCAGCTCTCACCCAGGACTGACCACCTTCACTATGATTTTCAGGGTCTCCAAGAGCAGTTGGTTGAGTAGCTGTAATCCACATTTCTTCTGAGACTGAGGAAATGAGTAGGGCATGCAGGGCAGATTCTGCATGAGGTTATATCAGCCTTGCTGAAGGGAGAGACCTGCTGGGATGGGGACTTTCCAGCCCTGGTGACTGTGTTGTAATATGACATATTCAGTGGCTGATGCTCAGATACCAAGGTTGGAATGAGGATGCTGCTGCTGAAAGGCAAATTCATTCTGTGTCCTATGTTAGGTGGAAGGCTGTCCTTCTGAGAAGACCCTGAGATCCATTCATAAGGTACAGGGAAGTTTCTTATGTGTCTTAACAACAGATTTATTTATTTTCTCTACAGTGCCACCATCTTGTTCCTCTAGAGATATCAGGATCTGTAAATTCAGCCCAGCTGTAGTGTGTCCTAGGTGCCCTTAGTTGGGTGATGACAGCATTTTGCATGTCAGCTTACATGAGAAACAGTTTCTCCCCTGGGTCTTGGAGCATCCCCACCTGCTCAGCCAACCTGGGGGATGCAGTACCTGGCAACTTCTGGATGGGAAGAATGTTTGGTTGCACAATGCTGCGGGATGCATCCCTATCATAGGGTCTGCACCCAGTTCCTCCCGGGTGTTTCTAATGTTTGCAACTTTCAGTGCACACAAGGAGAGAAGCAAACTTGTGGGGAAAGTGTGTATTTGGGGAAATTGTGGAAGCCTCTTGGAGAGAGTGGCATTGCTGAGGCAGAGCCGTTGGCTGCTGAAGCTTCTGGGCTGTGCTGAGTGCCCTTTGGCCTCCATGGGCACCATGAGGAGCTGAGCCTGCCATTTTGTGCCCTTCAGATGGGGTTTGGCACTGAAAGGTGCACTCTCTTTCCTCCCTCCTGCTGTCCTCATTCCTCTGCTGTGTGTTTGGTCTCATGAATGCTTGTCCTGGCCGAGGGAGAGGGCAGGAACGTGGCCTGGGCCCCATGGGAGGGCAGACCTGCCCTGGCTGACGCAGCCTGTGCTTGGGTCAGCTGGAAATGGTGGTGAAAGCAGAGCTGGAGGATGCCCAGGCCTGCAGGAGAGCATCTGCATGGGTGGGGCTGAGCTGGTCACTAATGGCCGTTTGCAAGGTGCTGGGGTTTTTTTAATTCAATAAAATGCTAACTATTACAGTTATGTACTGATTAATAAGAGTAATGCTTAATATAGCCATTGCATAAGGCCATGAGCTAAGGCAGGTGCCATTTACCAGCAGTAACTCCCTTTTTGAAACAAAAGGACTGGATGGTTGAGATGGACTGATCCCATGCTACAGTAATTGACTGCAAACTACATTTCAAATAACTGCCTGCTGATTCCTGCTCTGTAGGCCTGGGGATGTGTTGGCTTGCCTTCCTGATGAGGAAAGCAAATGGGGAAGGCTGGAGCTTGGGGCTGGAGCTGCAGCCCAGCCAAGCACTCCAGATTTGGGGCTGACAGGTAGGAATTAGCAGTTTGTTTGCTGTGGAGTTCCCTTTCTTTCAGTAAAAATGTAGGTGCAAATGTGTGAGAAGCTTTTAGCAGGAACATTCATGATGTTCAAGCAGCAAACAGGTGGCTGGTGATTTGCTTGACTGATGGCTTTTTTGTTTTTAGGATCTTTGGGGAGAGGGATCCTACAGCTGAACTGGAACTTGTAACTTTCAAAAGGAGTTTTTCCTCCTGAGAGTAAACCTGTGGCTGACTTTGCTCCTGTTACTGTGTTACATCTTCAGTGTGCTGGTGCTGGCTTTAAAAATGTTTAATTCCTAGAGGGGTAGCAGAGAGCACTGTCTTCAGTTCAAGTCTGAACATTTGTGAGGAGCAACCCAAATTTAAAATCAAATTTTGGTCACCAGTGACAGACACTTTTTGCTGGTCCCCTGTGCCTGCGATGTGCATCGATGCTGTGGCATGGCCAGGTTGGCCAGCGCTGGCAACTCCCTCTCCCCAACAGAGCCCTGGGCTGAGCAGCACTCGCTCCTGTAGGAGTAACACTGCTGCTGTGCTGGTGAGGCCTGTTGATAGGCAAAAAAAGCCATTAGGACTGCAGAACTTGTTCGCAGAGTTATGCAGCAATTGCTGGGAGAGAAAAAAAAAAAAGAAAGGGGGAGATAGAATACTTGTTAAATTAACACTACAGATGCTGCTTTTTTTTTTTAAAGATGCCCAGTGCAACAAAATTGCCAAGGGGGAGAAGTTCATTGTGGTCCAAATATAACATCTTTGTGATAGGCAGAAAGTGAAGCTGACTACAAATGGGAGTGATACTGAGAGGAAGGTAAAAAACTTAATATTCTGAATGATAGAAGAATTAATTGAAATTCATTTAATGTCAGTAATCTTTGTATTATTAGCCATAATCTGCTTCTGAGAAGCATACAGGCTTGATTTTTTTTTTCCCCCTCCTCTCCATAGAACTGCATTAATAAGAACAGAGTGTTTCTCCTGACCTCTGCCTTTAGACTATGAGCTCCCAAGAGCACAAATTTTTCTTCTGCGTTTTTGGACAGCATCTGCAGGCAGTGAAAGCTGCCACAAATAAATAGCAATGCTGGGAGCCTGTTACTGCAGTCCCAGATCACTTTGTAAAGGTCTAATCCTGCGTGATGCTTACAGGAGGGTGGATTTAGGGCTACAGTCTGATATCGGGTGCATGGGTGTTTTTAAATGGTATTAAACCTCTAAGTTGCCAAAGTGGTTCTCAGCAGGGTGATCTCAGGAGGAAGCTCACTGAGGTGGGAGAGCAAGAGGGGGTGCAGACTGCTGTTTTTTTGGATATACATCTTGGGCGTGTACTGGAGGGGAGATACAAATGCAACAGTATTGATGTACTTGGTGCAATGTTGCTAGCTGGATTGTGGGTGACAAAGAGGTGAGACTGGCTTTAGGATTGTTATTTTGAGCCTTTAATGTGGGGAGTGTGCGCCGTGGCACAGTGGCAGCATCCGGCACTTTCAGGTGGGAGGTTATCGCGATCGACTTTGTGCATCTGCCTGTTCTGAGAGAGAGAGCTGGTGCACGCGAGTTTGCTTAGGCTTCTGCAAGAAGGATGTTGCTCATCCTGGAGATTCAGGCAACTGAAATGAGAGAGAGAGAATTAAAGCCTGAGATCTGCTTGCTCATGACCTGAATCCCCTAATCACAGCCTCACATAAGTGAAGGTCTTAGGCTGGGTTGAGTAGAGGGCATCTCCACAAAAGAAAATTTATATCTGCCTTCAGCCTCCCAGAATTAGAGTTTATTAATGATGAAATATAGTTGTATGGGCTTTAAACCTTGCCTTAAACAGGACCCACTGTGTGTGACATTGTTTCCCCTGCGGCAGGCACGTAGTAGGTGCCTTGGTGAAGATAGGTGTATGTTACCTGAGCTCCCCATCCCCAGGAAACCCCCTCTGGGTGCCAGAATCGCATCCTGGTGAGTCCATGCCTTCTGGAACTGGTCCTTAATTGATGGACTTGGATTAGAGCCTTAGTTGTATTTAGTTCAAACTTTGTGTCTCTACCGTCTATTCTTTAATCTGGGCAGTAACATTGTGGTGGTTCATGCAACTGTGGCCACTTTCACTGGCCCTGTAATTTGCTTTTGACCCTGCATAATTTTTGCAAGGTGCCCCACTAACGCCAAGCCAGTGGTAATCGCACACTTAGAGCTTAGTGTTCAATTTATTCCAGGTTGTAAGACTGCAGCCAGGGATGTAAGGCTACCTGTTTTCTTCAAGTAGGTGGCTAAACTCAAAAATCAATTTAAAACAAACAAACAAACCAAAACAACCACCCCACTTTATTCCACTTCAAGAGGCTTAAGAAAAAAAAAACTGAAAAAATTGTCAACCCATTTTTGGCATGTAGGTGAAGGGAAGAGCCTTTTTTGGTGGAAAGATACATAGTTTGTTTATTAGATGAGAGGTAGAAATGTTTCAGCTGAGGGGTGGAGGAAAAAAGAAAAGGAAAAACAAGGAGGGAAGAAGCCCAATGCTCTTTGCCTTTTGTAAAGAACTGCTTCAGTTTTTCTTTTGAAGCAGTCTGGAAATTCAGGTTAGTCACTGTAAAAACTGAATAAATAATTTCTCTGAAAAGCACTGCCTACCTTGCAATCATAGCAGATAGAAAGGCAGATTAAAATATTTCATAAAAGGACTTTAAAAGCACCTTTGGCTCAAATCCGTGGTAGTGTATACTGAAGGAGCATCTCTGATTTTTCTATTACCTGAGGATCTGGCTTTTATCTTGATTTTAGTCTCTTTCTCCCCTCCCTCCCCTCCTCCTCCCATGATATGAAAGGTGCATCTGTATGGAGGATTTCTTAAAGTACATGTTCAAGGACTGTTTTGGAGCTCGGAGAATTTGATCTGGAGGCTCCTCCTAGCCTTGATGGGGTTTTGTTTTTACAGCTCCTGTGAACCAGAAAGAGTATTGGTTCAGCACTGTGTCAGATATAGATAACTGGGGTTTTGAACACCCCCCACAAACACTGAAAGAAAACACCATGTAGGTGTCTTTGAGAGCCAAGAAACACCTGTGTTGTTGCCTGAAGGTTGAATCCGCAGCTAGCTGCCTTCTTGGAATAAACCGATAACAGATTAGTTGCTAATATCTCATTCATGGGTTGATATTTCCACTGCTGCTATTGATAGGTTTTTGGATTGTGAGGTAGAGTACGTGAGCCAGATGCCACTCAGTCTTGATACCCTGTTGATATGATGTGCTTGGGCAAGACAGGACAAGCTGTTGTCCATCCACCTCCAGCCTGTGACTTCACGGGGTGGGGGCAGCAAGGAATGTGCCAAGTGTGACATGCTGGAAGAGCAGTAAGCCAGCTCTTACTTTGACCGTACCATCACAGGAAAGTAGCTTGGCTCTGCCTGGTAAGGTACTGTTGGAGGGTGACATGGCAGCTGGTTGAAGTCTTCAATTTGTCTTCAGTTAGTGTCCTGTTTTGTGTTTCTGCTGAAGAATGAATAAGTGTTCAAGGCTAGGTTGAATGGGGCTTTGAGCAACCTGATCTAGTGGAAGGTGTCCCTGCCCATGGCAGGGGGGCTGGAACTAGATGATTTTTAAGGTGCCTTCCAACCCTAACTATTTTATTCTAGCGTTTAGATGAAGGTGGATGTATCAGACGTGGCTATGGTTTCGGTGCGAGGCCAGGACTGCATCTGAGAAAACTTTGGGGACTGTTGATTGAAGATTCGTGTCCTGTTGGGTGAGCTCTAGAGTAGGGGTTTACATTGCAGAACATAAAGCGTGTTTCATGTTTGCTTTTTGGCTCTTGAATGTATGTGTGTGTTTGAAGAACATGCAGTTCTGAAGGAGTCTCCCATCAATAATCGTTAGTATATGTGCTGTCCGATCAAAAGAGTATCCTGGCTCTGCAGGCTGAAGGGGAGACTGAGTTGGAGTCCCTGTGTGTTCGCTGTGCCCTTAAGGTAAAGGATTAAGCTCGCAGAAGAGGAATGAGGTCAGGTCTAGACCAAGAAGTAGACTCTGGAATGTAGCCAAGAGTGTAAGTAAGGTTTTTCCTGTAACAGCATCCTAGATGTGGCAGTTGTGTTGACTTAGCCGAAATGAGGCTGACATCTGTAGGTCAGGCCTGATTAAAAGGGAAGGAGGGTAGAGAATAGCTCTGTGGAGTAAAGAGGATTTAAAGATAACGGCGGGGGGAGACGCGTGGCCCTTACTTGCAGAATTTGGTTTGGCCTTGGGAATCTTGCCCTGCCTGGGAGCAGGGAGAACCGGGTCCCTGGGTTCTTCATTAGCCCCCAGAGCACTGTGGCTGCTGCTCCCTTCTTCCCCAGTTCATGGATGTCTTCTGACGGATCACTTCCCTCCACCAAGTCTGACTTTTTGGATAGAAGTCTGACTTAAGCTTTCATCTTCTGCTGTTCAAGGGAAGTCTTCCACACAAGCTTTTGGCTTGCTGTAAAACCCTGCCATGAAGACGACATCCACCCCTCGCTTTGTTGTGTTACAGGGTTAAGTGTCCAGGTCTCTTGCTTGGTGCAGATGAAAGGTGCTGTATTGCTGAGCTGTGCTGTGTTGCTGAGTGTTATGTGCCGAAAGCCACTTCAGAGAATGTTTCTGTGCTCCTTTTGACTTCTGTTGCGTTTTTCTGCCCATCTTCAGTTGTGCTGGTGGCTGAGGGTGCTGGATACTCTCTCTCTGCTGAGAGAGGAGGAAAGAGGAGGATGATGGCACTTCAGAAGCAATAACCCCTGTGCTTTAGTAGAGCAGCATATTGTGTCCAAAACTGTGGTTCACAATCACTAGCTGCTGCTTAACTTACACATTGAGCAGGAGCACTCTCAGAAGTGCTTTGACACTGAAGATCCCCATCATTTGGGATGGGTGACCTGAGTCACAGAAGAGTGAGGTGACACTGCAAACAGTAGTATGAAGGAGCATGCTGCCACCAGAGTTAGGAATGCAATTTATCTGTACTTCTTGCTTGGAGACCTTCAGGGACTGGTCTGCTTTTCTGATTCCTTTCAGTGGAAAAATGGCTTATTTGATTAGATGCAAACTTCTGTGGTAAAAATCTGGAAGGAAAAGGGTGCTTGGCATCTCCCTGAAGCTGGAGTTTTAGTTTCTAAATTAAAAACTTTCTTAGCAAGATAAAAATAGAGAATTACTTTATGAGGAAAGCACTCACTTCCCTACTGGCTCTGCTGGGTGGCCTTCAGCCTTGAGGAAGTGGGGAAATTACCCTCAGCTCCCTTGGACCACGTCCAGCCCTGGTGGTTTTCCAGTGAAGTAACTAGTTACACCAGGGCTGTGCTTTGGCCCTCTAAATTTAAGGGGTATATGAATCTGGATTAAAAATTAATTTTAAATCATGCCAGGCATGGCTTCCCTCCCTGTAGGGCCTGCATGCACTGCATCATGAAGTGCACACCATGTTGCATGTCAAGGTTCTTCACATTCAGGTGCTCAGTCCAGCTAAGCAGCACTGATAGCTGTGATGACCGCTCACATCAATCCATTAATAACTTTTATACTTGGGGAAATAACAGCATAAGCACTAGTGCCCTTGCATAGAGTGCTGGGCCTCTCTGTCAGACTGGCAATTATTTGATGATTTTGTAGAAAATAAATTATCTTGGCTCTCATTGTAGTCCCTAAATACGTTTTTCAGCTGTGACAAGAGCCAAGATTTAAGCCCGGGTCCCCAAAAGTAAAATGCAGTTAATTAGCCCACTCCATCATGTAGCCGTTCTCAGTTAACAAAGGCAGTAGTTCAGCCAGACAGTTCTTGCTCACAAGTGATGCTAACCTTTTGAGCTGCATGTATGGCAGAGTGTGCTTGCTCAGAGCCTCAAGTCCTTGTTTGCATCCCTTTTCAGCAATGCTTCTTAACCCCTCTGTGCTGCCCCATTGTAATGCTGCCTGTCTCCAGTTGAGAGACTTCTGGCACCAGTATGTGTTTTAAACTTGAATGGTTTGTGTTATGGCAATGGCTGTGGAGTCCTACCAAGGTCAGAGTCTGTTGCAGAATAAAGGGGGAGAGGGTTTTTACCCTGAGGAGCTTCTAGCCCTCAGGGCAAATACCCAGGGTGATATGACATTAGTGTTATTAACTGTAACTTGTGAACGGTGTGTGTTCAAGCAATGTCAGAGGGGCAAAGTGAGGTGGCTGAAGCTGCTTGATTTCTGGGCTGGAAGAAGAATGTGTGGGCCCTTGTCTGGAGTCCTAGCTCGCTGTTCCCACCAAACCAGATCTCCTTGCTGGCTGGAAGCTTGTTTGCATCGGTGATAAGCAAGAGCTTGTCACTGAATGCTGCTGTGGTGGATCAGGTGTGGTGAGGTGTTGCTTGAAATAAACCAGCAAGAAAGAACTGTTGTCACCGGGGGACTCTGCTGCACTGCTCCTGGCAGATCAGGGGAGGTGTTGGACATTTTTGCTTGCCATCTCTCCATTGATTTGGGTTTAGAGACTGGGGCAAGGCAGAATGCTTCCTGAGCAGGGCATACTGTTGTGAAGTTTTCCTACCTGGCCACTGACCTCAGGTAGGTCACTTAACTGTGTTCTTCTGCAAAAGGACTGCTTGGGTTAAAGTTTCTTGACATTTGAGTCCTTTGCAGTACCATAATGTTGTACAGTTTCAAAATAGTATTTTTCTATCTTGTGCAAATATCTAAATTTGACTGTTGCCCCTGCAATGTCATAGAATTTAGTAAACTGGGGAGAGGGACAGTCCTTAGTCTAGGTGTAACCATTGTCTGTAGTCTGTAAGAATGTGCCTGCAGTTTAAAAAGCATAGGGCCTTATTTTCAGACCCTGACATCTATTTAGATCCAGGCTGTTCAATACTTGGCTGCTTCCTGAAATCTACACTTGCTGGTATTGTAATCCAGAGCTTGTGTGTTCAGGCAGTGCCATTTGGTTGAATGCAATCCTTGCACAAAAAATCATCTGTATGTAGATACTAGAATGTGAACAGTGATGGCAGTGTGAGTGGATAGCAGGTCAAGACCCCCTGAAAATAGAAACATATTGATGTTGTTAGCAAAAGCTGTGGAGCATGTTTTCCTTGAAAATTGTTATTCAATATTGTCCTTGGTGCCTTTTGAATTAAACATACCATAAGAGTCAGTTTGCTGGAATTTTGACTGTTCTGGAGGATTGGATATTGGGTAGTCATTATCAACAGTCAGAGAAGGTAGTGTGACCTACTGAACAGACAGCAAGATGCATAGGAACTAGCAGCAGGGAAATCTAAGACAAGAACACATGGGAAAAATATGTACAAGGTAAAACTTGCGCAGCCAGCCCTTATGCAGCAAATAAAGCAAGGTCTTACTGACCTTGGCAGCTGTACAGGGCAGCCTTTGCATAAGAATGACTTGTGCTTAATATACTAGAGAAATTATTCAGGGACAAATATTCCTGTTTTCTGCGGCACTGGGGACACTATCTTCTTCCATCTCTAGTTGCAACACAGAAACACAAATGCATTGCAGACAAGGTAAGAGGAACACCCGACCCCCCTCAAGCACTTCCAGTTCTGCTTCCCATGGCCTGGAGAAGGAAATCTTGTACTGTCCTCCTGGCAAAGCTGGACCCTTCCAGTGCCTTATAGCAGACACCTTTGAGAGCTCGCAGTGGCTGGATGTAAAGGCAGCATGATGGGTGTCTTCCTTAATTAGTCTGTGCAGTCTGTATCTGCTAATAAGAGACCTGCTAGACTCAGAGATCAGAGAAGTGCTTTGCTTCCATGTTGTGCTGTGGTGAGGCAAGCAGAGGGACCTAGACCTGCAGGCTGGTTAAATGATGGGAGATCCTGAGCGGGTAAAGCTTTGCTTTCCCCGATAGACCTGCCAGCATTTCCCATGCCCCAGTGCTTGCGTGCAGCTCTTGGACAGGCCTAGCCCAGCTCGCCCACTGCTCGGCATGTGCAGGAGTTGTGACAGAGATGTATACAAAGTGGCTCCCTGCATCAGAGCTGGGTCCCCCTCCAACCAAGATGGAGGTGGGACAGATGGATGGTGAGCTGGCTGGAGCCTCCGCTCCCCACGTCCTGGGGCCAGGCCAGTCCCCGTGCCACCACCGGGGCCAGGTCTGCGCCTGCGCATCTCTGCCGGTGGTGTTGCTTACTAAACCTTGCTACTTACTTAGTACCGCTGTTTGTCGTGGGTTTTTCTTTCTCTTCCTTTCTGACTGGAGAGATCAGCCCCATAAACGCCCGCATTTGAGAGCAAAGCTATCTTGAGAGTTTTGGCAGAGCAAGGTCTCCAAGGTCTCTCTATCAGGAGAGGGCCAGAGATGGTGGTTGTTGATATTGATCATGGGAATGTAATTAATGTGGGTATAAAGTGTTAAATGTTAAATTAAAATGGGAGATTTAAAAGCAGTCGATAGATCAATTCTGAGGCTGGGATGAAATGCTCAGACTTTCAAACAATAATCAGATTTCCGATAAAATCTCCACTGTGTGTAATTAAAGGGGTTGAAATATTAAATCAGGTGTTAAGGGAGTGATATTTAGATGATGTTGAAAGAACAAAGATCGAGACAAAGAGCCCTTCTGTCTGCAGGCAGAGCCCCTGGTTGGGCAGAAATGGTGTGGAGCCTGGGGGATGTACTGAACTAGTGACTAAAAAGGAGGAGAATGATGGGAAAACTGGAAAAAGCCATGCTGCAGTACTGAACATCTGCCTGGATGGAGATGAGACCATTTGGATGTGATAGGTCCCTTGTAGTCTCATAGCACTTCTAAGACCTAGGTCCATCCACGTGCACGAACATCTACAGCCAACACTTGTTGGCAAGTCAGGCTTCCAGAGGAGTGAGGACAGCATGTTAAAACCCACCCCAGCAGGAAGTACTGCCATGCAAAAGACTTCCCAAGTGTTAAAAATAATAATTACCAACTGCCACCACGTTTCAGTGATAGTCAATAAGAACAAAGGCATGCAATTGATGTTTTGTTAAGAGGTAGAGTAGCAGCTAAGGAGAGGGGTAAAGTTAGGCTCAGTGCTACTGCCAGTGGGATATATGGGATATTCTTTGAGGTTTGTGCTTTTCCCTTGCCCTATAAAGCATAAAGAAATAAGCAGAAAAGCCTCCAGAGTAGTAACTCACTCTCCCTGGTTTAACTGGCCTATGAGTAATGATACCAAACAAGTTCTGCTTTAGGGGTAGCATCAGGCTTTGCTGTTCCAGTCAACTTAATTTTCTGATGCTGTGAGCTGTGCAGGAGGCTGTAGGAAGCATCTATTCCCCGAATATGTATCTTTGCTCTCATCTCCAAAGGGATAATTCTGAATATGGAACAGACACAGTATTTACTGTGGGCATTGCACCTGTCAAGGTAACATTACCATGGGATGGAGGGTAAAAAAACGCTTCTCTGCTAGATAACATGAATAAACCAGCTCATTAGCTCTGGGCACTTATTTGCTAACCTTGTCCTGTACCTGTGATGTGATTATCTGTGAAGACGTAGCTGTAAGGCTTTCCAGAGCCTTGAAAGACATGTTTTAAGAGTATGTTCTCATTTTGTTCTATAATTCCGGTGGCAGCCTCTGCTGTGTAGCTCCTGAGGTTTAAATGCTGATTAGGTTAATGGATTGTAATGTAACCCCACCCAGCTGGTCATCAGTCCCTTGAAAATGCCTTGTGATTGTGATCATTATTGCTTAATTGCAAGCCCTGCCTTACCCATGGACTGAGCCAAGCTTGAGCTTACCTTGCTCCTTGCAGAGTGGAGGATGAAGAGTAGGCAGGGAGGTGTCCACAGAGGAGCACTCTCTTGGAGCTTTTATATAAAGGTCTCTAAAATTTCTACCGTGGCGTAGCTGGGCAGAGGTAACCTGGTCTTTGGAAAAGTGCCTTTGCGCTGTAGCCTACAGAACTTCTTTATTAACAAAGCCTGAATGAGGGTTAGTTAAATTGTAGCCCTTTTATTCAAGGTGACTGTTAATATTTTTTAATTGCAAGCTTTCTCCCAAGTCTGGGGCTGCAAATGAGACTTGCTACATTGAGCTCTCCCAGAAAGGGATAGAAATTGCAGCATTTCATCCTGCGATTACTCTGTGTCACCCTGACTCTCCCTTTTATCCAAGAGGAAAATAAGTTTTGTAAACTGCTGTACATAGATTTTAACTTCATTGCTGATAGTAGAAGTCCCTAAAATGATGTGTCTCTGGGAAGAGACTGATGCTCAGTCTGCAGCATATCATAAAACCAACTGGGAGAAGGCAGGGAGATAAAGGCGTGATTGTGGTCAAGGACTCCAAAGGAGATCTTCCTCCTTCACGTGAGGCATGGTGGAGTTGTGGAGGTCCTTGCCAAAGGGTGCATGGGCACATGAAGCTTGCACAAGTGCTGGGGAGACTGGGCAAGTACTAAGCGAGGAGTTGGTTGGGAAACAGTAAGCAGGCAAACCACAGCAGTCTCAGGAAGTTCTCAGAGTTAGAAGTAGTGGGATGCTGGAGAGCACTGGGGTGGGAGACCGTGTATGTCTGCCTTGCTGTTACTCTTGGGCATCTGTGGGTGCTGCCAGGTCCTTGTCCCCAGCTGGGCTTCAGGTGGAAGGAGGGTCCTTCCTCCACTCTCCTGCTGCTTGGGGGGCTTGCCCTCTCTGCCTGCACCTGCCTACGGACAGGAGCAGAGGAAGGACTCACAGGCAAGGTACCATTCTGAAACATTGTGTTTGAGGACTTGCATGCTGGAGGGCAGGTCCAGCCTCCTGTCACTGCCTGTCAAGGAGCATTTTCTTGCCCTCCCTGAACCGTTCTTGTCATTGAGGTTCCAGTCTGCTGGGTTGTTTCCATCTACATCTTCAGCACAAGTAGGAGACATGCAGCTCTGGGCAGCACAGGAGGGGTGAAAGGGTGCTTTACACCTTGTCCTGCATTCTTTCCCCTTACTTAGCCTTCCCTTACTCCTTTCTTAGAGAAAATATTAAGGGGCAGAGATGCTAGCCTCTGTTTTGGTTGGATGCCTTGATGCTCCCTAAATTATACCTCCACCAGATAGTCCCCTGAATTAATGCTGTCCTTGCAGATTTTAAGGTGAAGCTCCTTGCAGTCTCATTCCTAGTGGGCAGAGTTGGCTGCTCCTCCACTTGAGCTCTGGTGATCCTGGCAGAGCAACGTGTGCATGGTGCCTGTGTCAAGTCCCAGTCCTGTTTTTCCTGACCTGAATGCATGGAACAGCTTGTTCTCTGCTGTTTGTTAACCCTTACAAAGAGGCTTCGCCTTGTTTTTCTTTGTTCTGTGTTGGCTGTGCTTGGCAGGGTCAGCTCTGTGGTGCTTCAGGTTTAGGGGCAGAGCCTGTGAGGAGTTAATTGCTGAGTGATGATGGTTCTCCCCAGCTGAAGATCTGCTCCCATGAGCTATTTAAGCCTCTGTTTCTTGTATCTCCGTGCCAATCAGATTAGCTGGTGCCAGGAAACAGACCATGGCCTGCTTGCTCTTGAATGCACCCTTTTTCCTCCTTACCTGTTTATCCCACTCAAGCCACTTCCTGCTCAGCCTCAGTTCTTTTATTTAGCTCTGTTCCTTCCTTTTCATTTTCGCAGTCTTACTCTGGCCCATCTCTTCCCTCCCCAAAGCTGTCTCACTGGGTTTTGACATCCAGCCTTCACAACAGAGTAAATCCTGTTCCATGTGGTACTGCTGGCTGCTCCCTTTGCAGCGCTGTGTGTCCCCCTGTGCTGCTGCATCAGGCTTTTCTTGTTCTTGATTCCCTTCACAACACTTACCCTGTTATAACTTGGATGCCCTTTAATATGCAGAAGTAGATCTCCAGTTCAGTGGAGCTGCTGAAGGTACTCATCTTCCCAGGAAAGAAAGGGTAACAGGTTGAGGAGGGGGCTGTGGCTAAGAGCTGCCCAGCTGCAATCAGTCCCCAGGGCTGCTGCTCCCCTGGCTGTCTGTGCGCCTCCAGGCATCTTTGCTCTTCTCCCAGGCGGACCTTTCCACTCTCTTGTTGCTGATTTCAGCAAGGGATTTGCTGTTGCAAAAATAAGCTCAAAACCCCTTCAAGCTCACAGGACCAAACATTCCAGCCTGGCCATGTGTGCCAAAACAGGCCCGTCCCCTGCCTCTTGCAAGGCCCCACCTTTATCCTTATTCTAAAAATAAAATGCAAGGACATTCCTTCCTCGTTACTCTATTCTGTTATTCTGACCTCATTAGACTTTCCCAATAGAAAATTTCATTGAACTCCTCTATTAGTGGTGAAAACAAACAAGACCATTGGACTTCCTCTGGAAAAAATGCATCTGTATCACAAGGAATTGCAGGGAGCCAAATTTCTTTCCACTGCTGAGTTTGTGCTGTATGCATATGTTCCCTCGTATGCATTTAGTAAACAAAGTTGTCTTCACACTCAGAAGAATTTAAAACAATTTATCCTTTATATCTGAACTAATTTCCCTCCCTGATTTGAAATAAATTGCTTCTGTAATGTTATAAGGAGCAAAGTACTGTTAGCTGGGGTTGTAAGAACAGCCATGCTTTCCAGACCCCCTGAGCTAAATATATTTTGAGGCTTATGTATGTGCCTGTACGTAGGAATGATAGCCAGGTGATGGATTGCTAAGCCACATCATAAATTTGGTCTGTCGGACACCTTTGATTACCTCCTCTGCACTCTGCCCGTAATCGTTCTCCTTCAGACATCCTTCTAATGTTTGTAACAGCAGCCAATTAAAACAAAGAGTCCACTTACCATCCATCCCCTCTTCCCTCTGTCATCACCCAAGTTCCTTCCCTTGGGTGGGTGGAAATGAGTGCATTGATAGATGGTGGTTCAGAGTTGCACGCTCAAGGTTTGAGGGAATATATCCTTATGTGGGTTTTTTTGCCTGCTGCTTTAAAAGTCAGCTGGGACAGACACCCAACCAGGCAAGGGCAGGTGCTTGTGTGTTTGCATGTTGCTGGCCATGAGTGGCTGGGGGCTGTGGGGTGGTGGCAGGAAGGATGGGGCACGTGGAGGGCATTGTTCATCTGAACATCTGCCCTGGCTAGCTAGAGCCCACCTTCTCAGGCTTCTGGTTTTGATTCAATAGTTTCATGCTGAGTCAGATGCTTTCTGGAAGAAAAGCGTGCATGGGCCTTAAGTGGGAAATTGGAAGTAATTCAGGTCACTAAGACTTCCACAGGGGAGAGAAGTTGGAGGCTGTCACGTTACAGATGCAGGAAGGTAAGGAGAGAATTGAAGATCTGAGGACTTTAGTTGGTGTCCGTGACTCAGGCATCTCAGGGAGAACAGAGGATGTTCAGTCCCTGAAAAGTTGATTCATTTACCTGGCAGTGAGATGAAGAGCAATGAATAACAGATTTTGGGGTGTGTGGAAGGTAGGAGAGGCCAACATGCTAACTCTGAACGGCTTGGGAAGTGCCTCAAGGGTGACTTTGACTTACCCTTGCCTTTTTCAGGCCTTAGCTGTGTTGGCTCCTCTTCACATTGATCCCCAACCCCTCTGTCTCCCACAGGGGCACCAGGCAGACACCTCCTGGCCACTAGCTGAGCGGGTGGCACTTGATGCCAAAGTACACTGACAAAACTGTCCCTTACACCTTCCAGGTGCCTCTTGGCTTGGCTGCTCCCCCGCACGTACTATAGCAGTGCCTCCCTTCCGTGTTGGGAGGGTGCTTATTGCTGTGCAAGTAAGATTGGAGTTGTTGGACATGCCTTTCATCCTGTTGCGGCCTGCTGGATTAACGGGGCAGATATATGTGTGTGCGTGCATGTGCATGCTGTCTGCTCTCCCTCCTGTATTCTATTTCATACTGTAATGACTGTGGGGTCTGAGACAGATGTATTCATCTAGTGCTTATACAGTCTCTACCATAGTTTCTTAATGCCTGATTGCTGTTCCTGGGTTTTATCTGCCAAACATCACTGAGAGATAGAGATGTAATGGCCCCCATTTGCAGAGGGATTAAGCGGTTTGTCACTTGTGGCACCCGCGGCTGCAGCAGGGTTTGAGCCCCTGTCTCCGGGGTCCTAGTCTGGCGCTTGCAGACTAGATCATCCTTCCGAAGTGGTGAGGCACGGTGACTACCTGTGTGACAATACCTTTGGGGTTTGGGACTAGGCTGCTCTGGATTTTCACTAGCGTATGAAAGTGGAAAATATGCTCAGTTGTCGCTATGTTTGCTTTTCCGGATTTTCTGCATGTTCTAACTTCTTTCTTTTAATCTGAAATAAATTATCCTAAATACATTGGATGCTTTTGTTACTGGTCTTTCAGTCTCCTCCTGTCATCACGTATTTGATTTGCAACCTGAGGATGCTGTTAGACCTCTGAGATGAGGAACAAGACAAGGCTTCCTTTTCCCCCGAGTCCTGAATTGTTTCACAAAAGTTTCTTGAATACCTTTGTGTGTGGTATGCCCTTCTGTGTAGCCCATAAATATAGGTGTTTTCATTATTGTGCATAAGTCCTCATTTTTAACACATCGTGTAATTCAGATGGACTCGACTGTAGTAGCATAAAGACTTTGGAGGCCTGCCCTGTGTGAAGGGGAAAATTACTGTCTGGCCCAGAGCGGTGGCTTTGTGATGATTGCATTGTGTTCTGGTGTTCTGTGTTTGTACCAAATTGGTTTGCTGCCAAGTTACTTATGGTTTATCCAAGCGCTCAATACAAAGAATGTTAAAAGAAAAACTATTTCTGTTTTCAGTGAATTCTTCCAGCTGAGAAAGAATTCAAACCACTGTCCAAATGCTGTCTCCTCTCTGCAGGCCTGTGGTCACTAGGTAGGACAGCTAACATGTGAGTGTGTGAAACTATAGTGTGTGTGTGTGTAGGAGCACATATGTGCTTTGAGGAGATGCAGTGTGGGACCTGAATGGAAAATGCCTTCTGGTTGGAGACAAGCTGTGTCCTTGAGCAGTAGGCTCTGTGATTGAGATGTCTGGGGTGGGAATTTCCCAAGCACAAGGATGCGCACATGGGCAGAGAGAGGCACATATGAAGCACCAGACCTGGGCAGGTCTCCTCTGTGCATGCAGCAAGTCTGATACCTCCCAAAAGCCCCAGACCTTCTCTGCAGCAGGGTGAATGGCTCCTGTTTAACAGAGTATATTGCCTGGCTTGAGGGCTAGGGCCATGCTTGGAGCTTAGGAAAGGCCCGTAGGTGGTTCCTGCCAGCAGAACCCCATGTAAAGGCATTCCCTCCCCTCAGCTGTCCCCATCAGCCTGCCCAAACAGGGGCGGACACTTATCTGATTGGCAAGGACCTTGGGGGTTTCTTGAACACCGAGTAGGATAATCAGATAGATTGTGGGATACATCTGCTTGATCCTATTTCTTACCATTACGTGGTGGGGAACAAGCCTTAATGAGCCTTGGCCTTTCCTGTCTCCTCTGTAAATTTGTTTGACTCAATTGAGCTCTTTTTGTGTGAAACAGCTCTCTTTGTGTTTGGAGATGGAAGCATCCACCTCTGAAGCTAGCTGTGCTTTGAGATGGGGTTTGGATTAGCTGACCTCCAGAGATCCCTGCCAACTTTTTTTTTCCTCTTTCTTTTGTGTTTGCAGCTGGTGTAATTGTGGTCCTAACCCCCTCCCAAGTGGTGCTGGCACTGGAGGGGATTTTAGCACTGCTTCATAGCAGTGCAGTAGCTGCCTCTGCACCGCAGACGAAATGCTTCTTTTGGGTTAGCCACCCTGCTCTAATGCAGCTCCCCAGCCCTCAGCACTGGGAAGCTGCCTCCCATCGGAGGCTAGAAGGGATTTGCCAGGTGGGTCCCGATAGAAGAGAGCATCCTTCTCCATGTATCTGTGGCTGGGGAGCGATGGGTGCTGTGCTGGAGCCTGGCAGAAGCAAAGCTCCCTCTTGGCTGTCTGATCAGCAGAGCATCCCTCGGGAACACTCATATCCCCCAGGTGTGGGATTGCAGTGGGCCTCCGTCACTCCTAGCAGAGAGCTGGAGTAGGAAAGGGGTCTTGTCCTCTAACTGGTCCCAAATAAGGTGATGGCAGGAAATCAGAAGCCCAAAAGAACAAAAACGTGCGTGTGTGGTTATTCTAACAACAAATCTATTCAGTGAAACAGGGGGAAGTTCCCTTTGAAGCACTGCACCGCATGGTGCCCTGGAACACCCTATGGAAAGGTATTTGTTCTGCTGAGGCATGTGTGTGGGTCCAGCACAGCAGCTTCTGTGACTTTGTTCAAAGACAAACAAATAAACAAAAAAGCTCCTTAAAATGCATTGGTTTTGTAGTGCATTTTTGGCTTACAAATCCCTGGCAGATAGTGGCAAATAGCTCCCAGCCCTTTGCGTTTTGGAGAAGAGCTAATCCTGCAGGAGTGAAGGGGAGAGTTCTTTGAACTTTGGTGGACAAGAGGTGGTGGAGGTTGATGAAGGAGAACAGATTGTGAAGATTTCAGGCAGTTGAGGGAACAGGAGCACCATAGTCCACAGTGAAGAATGGTAGATTTCACAAACAAAGGGATTTTTTCAAATATTTCCTTAAACTCTGCATGTATTTTCCCTGTGATTGTTTGCTACAGGGTGTAAATGTGGAGAATTGCATGTATGTAAGGGAGGATGAAGTTCCCCAAGTTCATTTGTACTTTTTCTTTTCTCTGCAGTGAAGGGCTTCCTTCTCTGACAGTGCTTTATTTGATTTTTTTTCTTTTGTGTTTTTTTTTTTTTCTTCCCCCACCTTGGTTCCTCAGCTGCCACCTCTCCAGGTAAAAGAGATGCCTAGGTCATGCCAAGGCAGCTAAGAGTAGTGGGGAACACCCAGAGGCAAGTGATGGATAATCCATTTTCCCGAGGATGGCAGCACTGTTGTCCCTGCAGAGCACCACAGCTATCTTCTGGGGTGCCATAAATCCAGGAGCTTTAGCAAGGTTGGCGAGCTTCCTAAGAGGTGAGACGCAGTATGTGCAGCTTCAGCCTTCCCCACTGAGGAGTGGGAGGATTTTCTATGTGCTGCTTTTCCATAGAGGTCACAACCAGTAACCCACACTCTGCAAAGTTGCTCTAAGCATGAGCAAGTGTGCAGGAAGAAGGACAAGCCATTAATGTGTCTCCTTCAGCACAGAGATGTGTGGTATTGTGCATGCAGCCACTTCTGTAGTGGGTTTGTGTCCTGCCAGTGAGGCTTTTTGATTGCAGCAGCATTGAGGGGTTGTTTTATTCATGTGTGTGACTTCTGGGTTCTGCTGTTCTCTTCTGAACAGACGGCACTCGGGGCTGAGTTGACTCTTTGGCGCACAGCGTGATCCCTGGTGATCCAACAGCCCCCAACGTCTGTGATTGGACCTTGAACGGAAACTTTTCATGCATGGCCATGGTGGAAGAAACCTGTTCCTTTTTTGAGTAACTGGTAGAAGAACAAAAGAAGGTTTATTTTCTTCTAGCTGTAAAGGACTACCTTAATTTAAGTAAACTGTTCCCTGAGGGGGAAAGTGTCCAGGTACAGAATGTTCACAAAGGAAATATTCAAAGTGTCTACCATGTCCCTGAAGTGTTTGCTTTAAAGTATGAGGGCTAGAGTGGAAAAATAGAATATTATTTTCTAATTTGAAAGCAAAAATTACCTCTTGCAGGCAGCAGAAAATAAATTGACCTTTGGGCTTGATACTGCAACCCATTAAGTGCGCAGGCGATGAGAAGCTATGGAGAAGCTACCGTTTGCAGAGATGGCTCCTGTCCCAAGTGCACAGCCCGTGTGAGCACAGGGGGTGGGAGCCAGCCCACGTCTGAGGCAGCCCTGCTGCGTGCAAACTGTCAGTGTTGCAACAGCAGAGGAATTGCAGTCTATAGGAATCTGAGCGCTGCTGGGTTTTATGTGATATAGGGTAAGAACTAATTGGGACTTCAGCAGTGGAGGATTCATCCAATAACACCTTATGGTTGTTATTTTTGTGGTTTCTTTTTGCTGTTGTACAGCCTTGCTAGTTCCACTATTGAACCAGTCCCAAGCGAAGCAGAGCTGCCCTGTGATCTGATCATGGTAGCATCTATCTTGCCATGGGCTTTTGTGAGGCCCAAAATAAGCTTCTCTAATGTCAGCCAGCTGCACTAATGTCATCGTGTACCTGGCTTGGTAAGTCCTAGATGTCTTCCCCCTCTCCCCCCTGATTGAAAGGTCCCCACAAACATAGGTTATTTTTTCTCATGCATTGCTGCCAATAAATGTACCGGTATAACACTCCCCAGCAAAATCTTGCCCTTCACTATACCTTTTTGGTTTCTTTGAAGAGCAAGGGTGAAGTTTCATGTGTTGTTCTTTATTACTGCTGTGAAAGTGGAAGAGAAAGAAAGGGCTGGGGAAGATGCTCAGACTTGGAAAACCATGGGAATGTGAAAATGCTGTTGGATGGGTGGTGGTATTCTCCTAAAGACTTTTGTTTCTCTTTCAGAACAAAACAGTTCGATGTGCTATTTTTGTTGTTCCCATTTCTCTTCACCATGCAATGTTTCCAGGAACACAGCATTTATTTGGAAGTTTTTTTGATAGTGGGAACATCTCACTGCTGTTTGAGGAGTTCCCCCATTCTGGGTTACTGAGGAAGTGGTGGAGGATGCACCAAGCTCTTCTGTACCCATTAAGGTGCAATGAAAAGCCAAGGTTATAGAATTGCCACAAAGGTGCAAGGACTGATGAGTGAGAGTGTCATCTGTGCTGCCAGTGAATTTAGTGCTTTGAGGAAAGGCCATTAAAAAAAAAAAGGTGTTTTTTGGATCTGGTAATATCTAGACATGCAGAGAACATAAAATAGTTCAGGGGTGGGATGTAAGTTGTAGTGGAATTTGTGAAAGATTTGAGGTCTGAATTTCACAAGCTTAAGAGCACAGTTTCTCTCCATACTCCAGAGCATATGGACCATACCCAGGCCTCCAGGGATTCCATCCATCCAGGCTGTCTGGGCCTGAGCTTTCATTGACCATAACTTACAAAACTGGGTAAAGCATGCTGTGGCCTGGTGCTGAGCTCGGACTTAGGAGAGTGGGTCCTCGGTTCCTCTGTCATGTGCTGGTGGTTTGTATTGAGGAGAGGAGCATGGACAGTATCACATATGCTAAAGAAAGGGCATGGCTGGAACTTGGCTTTGGGAAAGCTCCAGTGTCCCCTCACTGTCCCTATCCAGTGTCCCTTCACGCAGAGGGGAATAGCTGCTGTTCTTGCTCACCAGGACCGTCAGTTAGGGCAACAGCACTATTGCTTCTCATCTGAGAAGTCATGACCTGGAAATCCTTGAGGAACAATAAATAAGGAACCTACCCTGCTACTTCTACTGAGTAATTTTTTTCTTCCNCCCCCCAACCTCTTTTAAATAGCATCACTTACACTTAGGAGCTGCTTGAATCCACCCTGTCATATAAATTACCATCTCTGAACTTTGCTGTCAGGATGTGTCCTCACAAGTTGACATCCATGGGGGGTGTCAGTGGAAGGGGATCAGTTTCATAGGAAGCAGGAGGAATTCAAGCATCAAGTGAATACGCTCATCCTCGTGTTACCTCAGGCAGCAAGAGCATCTCAGTCCTGCCAGAGGCGAGCCCCGGTGTGACCTTTGCTCCTCAGACTGCCCTTGTTCCCCTTTACTTTGGTAGCTGCAAGGCTGGATCTGACATCTGGAGCAAGCCCTGTCCTCCTGCATCTCGGGCAATTAGAGCCTGGCCCAGCAAGTGGCCCTGGAGCAGGGGCTTCAGAGATATTATAGTTTCCTTACAAGGGTAAGGCCACGGGCTTTTCTCTCTGCTCTGCTGCTTTCTCCAGCTTTGATACCGCTGCTGTTGAAATGAGATTGGCCCATCTGGTAGCAGAGGAGATGAGCTCTGCCAGATGGATCTGGCTTGCAGTGCTGGGAAGGGTTCAAAAGGCAGCACCTACCCTTTGTTGTATTTCCTGCATGCTAACGAAGCCCGTGTTTTACGGAGCTACTTTTTATCCTTGTCGAAGCCCGTGTTTTACGGAGCTACTTTTTATCCTTGTTGTACGTTGGTTTTGGCATGGATGCATTTGAAATAAGCATGAGAACAAAGCGAATAAAATGCCCGTTACACACACACACACACCCCACCCCCTCAAAAAAAGGGTAATACAAGGGAATTGTAAGGATGCATCATGGTGAGAATGGCTGTGATTGTTTGCTGCCAGGAGCTGAAACACAACTGAAGCTTTATAGTGTCAGTGGTAGGTTCCTGTCTGATGTGCGTTATCCTTTGGCGGCGTGCACAGGAGCCTCACGGCAGCAGTACACAGCACTGGGTGTCATGTCAGCCCTGTGTGCACGCGTTTTCGGCTTTCCCCGTGGCCACATGGAGAGGGAATTTGAAGCAATCCAAACATTGACCGAACTGTATTTGTTGACTTGCAGAAAAGTCTACCTTGTGCTCCTCTGGGCTGCAGTCGCATAAGCTGAAATGTGGTGATTGCTGCCTGTGCTTGCTGGCCTCCCAGCCTTGATAAACCTGCGAACCAGATTCATTTATTTAGGCCCTGATTCAGCAAAGCACTGAAGTACATGCTTCAGGTTTTCTTCTTTCCAGTAAGATTGTCAGCATGCTCAAAGTTAAGCATGTGCTTAAGTGCTCTCCTGAGTGCACAGCGAGCAAGTTAATGGGGGCAGTATGTGCTGCTGTTGCGCTCTGCCAGTTGGCATGCAGGCTGCAGAATTGATGCCCCTGGCATGAACATTTCATTCATTTATTTGGCTCCCCCACCAGTACAGGAGCCCTGGTCCCGGGGTCTGAGATGATAGTCTGTCGTTCTGCAGGAAGGTGGGTTGTTTCCATAGCACAGAATATTCCTTGTGTCCTGCTCTTGTGTGTTGAACAGACAAGTGTGCCCTTCTGTAGGGTGTGGAGCAGGGCGTCTCTTCTCAGTTTCCATCAGCAAGCATTTCTTCAGATTTTTGGGTTGGTTTTTCTTTTTCTTTCCCCTAAGTGTTGTAAAAGAATAGTATCAACCATGTTACATATATATGAATGTCTCAACACTTGTAATTTAATGTTTTGTAGGATTTGTGTGACTTATCTTCTATTAACATGATTGCCGCCTTCTTGAGTACTCTGAGCAGCTTAGTGCAGGCATGTACCTCTGTGTGTGTGTGTGTGCATGTGTGTGCTCCTGAGCTACACGGGTGAGAGGGTGAATGTTTGGTTTATTATGTTCTTCAGGATTTCTCAAGGTGGGAGGGCTGGGAAGTGGCAGGTGTTAGTACACTGTTTGTGCATCTTGCTGTAACTGTTCAGACCCACCGTGCTCAGGCTGCAGCGTTAACAGACCCTCACTTCTCCAGCTGTGGAATAGACACTCAATCCACAAGATGGTTGTATTTCAGTCTGCTCAGAGCAGCTTCTGAGAGAACATTCTTTCTAATCCCCACCCATATCTGACCTGTTCTAGCTCGTTTTTTAAGAGCTGCGCCCAGCCAGTCCCTAGCTCCCTGCAGAAAGGTTTCCCCACATCTTTTTTTCCTTCTTGCTGAGCTCATTTGGACTGGGAGCCCATACATCAGTGAATGGGATTCCTTTATAAATTTGCCGTTTGCAAAATCAAAATTGATTTAGAGCATCTTTGTTTCTTACGAAACCCAGAAGACGTGAGCCTGGCTAGATGTGCTTTTTTCCTTCCCTTTGAAGTTTAAAACATGCCTAGCAAATCTGATGTTTGCAGTCTCTGTTCTCCACCTTATGTGCAAAATTGCAAAGGTCCTTCCAGAAGCATGGGTCAGATTAATCTTCGTGCTGATGCTGCAAGCTGGATTGCAAGGATCTGGGCAGTTTTTGTTATGAACTTGACTTTAATTAGTCTAGAAAATACTTGCAATGTAGGTTTAACAAATGTTGTTTTTCTTAATGTGAAATAATATGATCTGTGAATCGAACAGCCTCTGTGCCCCACCCCCTGCTGCTGATGACAGCCTCTTCCCACACTTCTTCCTTGGTAGCATTGTTTGACTGTTCCAGCTCCAGTAGGTTTCAGTTACTGATCACTGTAATTGCAATAACACACCAATAATAAAAGAGGAATTTAAGTTTCCTTTTCTTGTAGTTGAAGGCTCTTCTCCTGTGAAAGCTTAGTCTTAATAGCAGTCACACGAGCAACATCCTATGCCTGTCAAGTGTTTGTAAAACTGGGCGACAGTACTTTAGGAAGATAAAGGCCTGGATTTTGGGAACTTGGCAACAGCCCAATCCTATCAGGCAGCATTGGTACAGCTAATATTAGAATGGGAAACTCTAGGGACATTTTAGTGGAACTCTAACATTTTAGTGGATGCCAAGGAAGTCTTGAATAGGAATGCACTGAAAAGTTACTTGTTGTATAACATGAGTTGCTGGAGTCAGAGTAATTCGAGTTGCCTTTAGTCTGGTGGAAAACTACAGCTGTGAGCAATGAGTTAATTTTTTCCATGTGTGTGTGGCTTAGGTTTCCCTGTTGGGTTTGCTTTTAGTTTTGTAGGCTCTGAATCCTTAGAGGAGCAACTGTGAACCAGTCGTTTGTCTTCATGTGCTATCCCAGGCTGCTGCTGGAACAGCTCTGCTGCTAGTGATTGGTTAAATAGAACACCTTAAAAATGCGAAGTGGTTATGGGGCTGGACTGTAGCAGCTCCTTCTGCTTTGTATATAAGAAAGCTACCGGCTGCTCTTCCTGCCTGAATGTTTCCTATAGAAAAGGGGGGTGGGAGGCAGCAGTTTTTGAAAAATTTTTGAAAAATTTTTGAAAAAGACTAAAGAGCAAAATATCCTTCCCTACTCCGGGAGGGCTGCTTGGTGGATGCAGCCCACCCCAGGCTGCTGCCCCTGCGGGACGCCTTGCCGGGGTGCCTGGGCACGGCCGAGGTAGGCCGGCCCCGCGCGTCGCCCGGAGGCCGGGCCGGGCCCGTCCCCTCCCCTCGCCGCCCGGGCCCGGCGCGGGTCCCCGGGCTCGGGCCGCCCCGCAGGCCGGGCCGCGGGGCTGAGGCGCTTCTCCGGGCGGCGGGCACAAAACCCAGCCTCTACTAGCCTGGGCCGCTATGAAACGGTCTCTTTTATTGGTCGGCTGCTCGGGCGCGCTGCTGCAACGGTATACGCCATTGGTCGCTTCCTCCTCCCATGCGCAGCTTGGTGCGGGAAATGCCCCCGGTACCGACAATGGCTGCCGGGGCCGCGCCGCAGCGCCGTGGGGCGGGCAGCTCCGCGCCCGCCTGAGCGGGGGCGGCCCTCGGCTCCTGGCTGACTCTGTTTCTCTTTTTCCTGCAGGTTGCTGAAAAGTGCCTTTCCTGAAGCCACCGCTGCTTGGATTTCTGTCTAGGGCTGCCTCTCTCTGCCCCTCGCCCCCTCTCTAATTCGGCGTTGCTTGCGGTTCGTGCCCTGACGGCAGCTCCTCCAGCCTTGCCCCTTTTTTTTTTTGCTCCCCATTTACACGCAGTTTGCTCAGCCATTTTATTTTTTCTTTCCTTCCCCCGAGTATGTAGCAAATATTTAAAAGAAAAGAAAGAGGGAAAAAAAAAAATCAGACGTCCTTTCGCTTGTTTTGATGCTTGCGAACCGTAATTTTTAGAAGCAAAAAATAGAAGGAAAAAAAAAAAACAAAACCGAAGTTTTCTCCCCAAGGACCGAGACCATTCCACAAACTGAAGTGCTGCCAGCAGCATATGCTTTTTGCAAGAATAATTGAAACCATTAACTGGAGAGCACAGAATTCTTTTGAAAGTCTGCCAGTTATTTGCAAGTAACTTCGGCAGTGGCACAAAATATAACACTTATATTTTAACTTCTACAATTGCACTTTTAGGAGCTGGCCTCTAATTTGATTTTCAGTTGTTCTGATAAGATTTCTATTTTATGATTGGCTTTATGTTTAATTCTTGTTTAAACAAACACGATTTGACTTAAATGAAAACCTAAGTGCTGATGAATAGGAGTTCTACCAAAGCAACAAGTTAGTTATTTCTTCACATTTAACTTGAATTCACTTTTTTACCCTTTTTTTAAAAAAGAAGAAGAAAAAAAAAAGATCAGCAGTAAATACTGCCCTGAAGAAGGGTGCGATTGCTTGCATTTTAATTTTTGGTTTTTTTTTAATATGGCTGTAAACGTTTCCCTGGTTCGTGATACAAAATGGCTGACATTGGAAGTGTGTCGAGAGTTTCAGAGAGGTACTTGTTCTCGGTCTGATGCAGAGTGCAAGTTCGCCCATCCGTCACGGAGTTGCCATGTGGAAAATGGTCGAGTTATTGCCTGCTTTGACTCCCTAAAGGTGAGGACTGTCTAACGCGTGCATTACCTAAGCTCACTTGCTTTTCCTTCTCTACCGAATGGCTCAGCGTGCTGGGATGTGGGATGTGCAGAACAACTGTTTATTGCTCTGTTTCTGCAGGGAGGATGCTGCTGGTGCAGGATGTAGCTCCTGAAATCTAGGTTGGGTCTGACATCAAGTGCAATTGCCTGGAATGCCAGGCATTGCAGGGAGAGGGAGGATTTTATCCAGAGCATTTTCTGATGGTAGCTCAGGTCTGATATAGCTGTCCTCAAAATGGAGAATGCACATTGCAGGCAATAAATGAAACTGAAATGAGAAAAGTAGAGAACTGAAACCCAGTGCTTTAATTTGTGTCCAGAGCACATTGGCTGCGCATTCGGCACAGGGATCTGAAATGTGCTTTTAATGAGCAGAAATGAAAGCAGTATTTTAAGATAATGAATCAGCTTTTGTGTATTTCCTAGAGACAGAGTTGCAGACGCATTCTAAGGCTGTCCTGTAGATGAGGAACAGCCAAAATATTTAGAGAGCAGCTCTCCCAGAAAAATGGGCGTTGGGAAAATGCTTTCTGCAAGGGACGTGCGAACACAATGGCTCTGCTAGGCCTGTCTGAGTTACAGCACTAGCCTTTTTGCTAGTGCTTATCTTTGCAGAGTCAATTTTGCAGGCAGTAAATGGCTCTTGGTTGCTTGCTACTGTTGGAGCTCCAGGGTGACTTTAGGAATTTACCAAATACTCGGAGTTTGAGTCAGAGCAGGGGACAGGGGGCTCGCAGAAGTGGGGATGGGCATCTCTGTTTGGGGTTGCTTCACTGCAGTTCTCAGGAAAGGAGTATCCACTTTTTTTTTCTTTTTCCCAAAAGTGCGGCTCCTCAAAGGTGTTATAAATAGGATGGTAAAAACCCGGAGACAATATGGGTAACTGGTTGCTTTTGAGAACTCTTGACATTGTGTCTGTGTTGATCAGGGTAATTAACCTGTTTGAGTTTCTAGAAGGAATCTGATAAATTTTACAAGCTTAAAAGTTTTCCCTTGGACTTCAGCTGTTGCTTGAAAAGACTTGGGTTTATTTTTATGAGTAACAGAACTGGTGGAATTACGTGTGCACAGGTTCAGACTAGGGCTGGATCTGGTCTAACATGGGTTTACCTATTTTATTACTGTTTGTGGCTTCTTCATATTTTCACTTCTGTTCCCTTTTACCAAGAAGTTCAAGCTTCCTATTTGCATTTGGTTTTGCTCTCTTTAATCTGATTATATGCAATGACTCTTGGTTATACAGTGACTTTCAAATGTTCGTTTACATTGCTGGTTTGCTGACAGCAAGAGGCAAAAATATTTTTATCGAAGGGAAAAAGTTACGTTCTTTATGCCCTTGAAACTTCTAAATTGTAGCCAGTGGCAGTGCAGATACTTTGAATGAAGAGATTAATATGTTTACATTTTATAGTGTTACTTGTGAACTGAAAGGAGTGCTGTCATGCCATGTAGGGTAGTACAGTGCCCCTTGCAGAACTTGCCTGATGTTTGCAGCATCCTGGGGAGGTGTCCCCTGTGCAGCCATCCAGCTTGGCTTGGCTCAGCTGTGCTGCAGTCCAGTGTCACTCAGTGGGTGATGCTTCCCCCTGTGTGCTGGTAGGGGTGCAGTGTCTGCAGCACACCCAGGCTCTCTATGCTGGCCCTTTTCTGTACAGCTGGGGCTGCAAGATGTGCAGGACCAAGTGCATGGGCAGCTGGGGTTCACATCCCACCCGCTGGCACTAGCAGACACTTCTCCCACTTCAGAGGTGGGGAATGGGATGGGGAACACCATGTTGAGAAAGCCAAAAATGCCAAAGGAGTAGAATATGATCTTTTACAGCTCAGTGAGTTTCCTGTGTAGCTGGCTGCTAACTAATGTTCTCATTGCAGTTTCCTCTTGACACAGTAGCAGATGCCCAGTATATGCTAGTTAAGTGGCCTGAATTTTCCAGGGAACAGATTTTCCAGATTTTTCAGGCTTAGGAAAGCCTTGTGGAGGGCTGACAGCTCTGCCTTTGGGAAATACACTGAGAGGAGAGGTCAGGCTATGCAGAGCACATGGCCAAGGGTTGATGGTGGGGCTGTTTCTGCACCCCACTTCTCAAACAAGAAGTGGGTCTTGAAGCCCTTCCTTCCTCCAGCCCCATGGCTCTGGTTGCTCTTGCTGGGCAGAGCCCCAGTTCTTGTTGAGCCATGGAGAGCTACAGACCTGAACGCTGCAGCCTCTGTGTGTGTGTGTGTACACCATGTGTTTCCCAGTGGAGATAACTGCCCTGGTGACTAAACTCTTGAACAATGGTCTTTCTGTTCTTGGGCTGGAGCTGGGCTTGCAAAGGCCTGTTTGCGATGGTATCGAGGGGCTTGTGGTCATAACGGTGGCCTCCCTTACTGGTAACTAGAGGGATGTTGCATTCTTAGACCTGTTAAAAAGAGGTTTTTCTTGCCCATCTGTGGACATCTTTGTGCGCTCAGCCACACAAAGCTGTTTCCCTCCAACAGCTGTTGAACACTGACCCTCTCTCCTGCGGAGGGCTCGAGAGCTCCTTAGTGCTCTTTTCATCTTTTCATGCCCTGCATTAGCAGAACATCTGTGTTGCTTTATTGGAGACAGGATATCGTATGCTTGCAGCTAGTAAGTTTTCCCGTTGTCTTGCAGTCGCTCAGGGCTTTGTTCAGAGGTTGCTTATCTGCATCCATTGTGTAGTGCTGTTCCTTGTTTTTTTTTCTCACAGACCTCTTAAGCCTGAACAATGCCTTCATACAGGAACTTTTGATAACCCAGCGTACAATAGTTTCACCTCACTGGTCAGGTCATGCACAGCATCTGTACCCTTACTGCATCTCACTTTTTTTCTATTTTTTCCCCCTCAGTCTCATACAGTGGTTTTGCCTCTGTTGCAGTGGTAAGAATAGTAATGCTTCCAGAAGCAGTCAGGCTGCCTCAATGTGGGTTGTTTCACGGCTGAATGTGTGCTACCTGTAAGCTTGTGAAGAACACATAGGACTCCTGAAGGTAATGGAGGGGGCTTCGCTGATGCTTGGGTGGGGCTCGTCAGGGCGTGCTCTGCAGGAGCATTGTGTGGTTGTGCAGTGCTTTGGTCATGAAATAGAGTCTTGATTAGGTCGCAAGTGCAGAGCTCGATCTTGCTGTCCTGAGCTGTGGTTCTTCGAAGGGGGAGTTTGCACATTTGTAGGCAGCAGAAGGAACCTTTCTCAAGCAGATTGATATGAAACTTAAAAATAGTTCCTTGTGAGAAGCTGTTCACAGATTTGAATCGGATGCCAAGAGAGCTCTCACTCTCTACTCGTGCTTCCCTCCTCGTTATTCTGGAAGAACAGTGTTGTCTGAATTAATTTGTGTGAATGGAAGGGCAACCTGCACTCCTTGTTGGGGGGCAGTCCAGAGGTACGAGAACCAGCCACCGCTGGGCCCCCTGCACTGCTTCCATGAGGGGTGCTGGGCAGCGACCAACAATCTGCGGTACCTCCTAGGCAGGTCCCATGGCACCTCTGAAACTTTCGAGCAAAGGAGAGGAGCGTACTGTCATCACTGTAGAGCCAGATGGTCTTTGGGTTCATTCACTGACTTCTGTCCCTGGCTTGGTGTGCACCGTCCCGTGCATAGCTGGTGCTTTTTGCAAGGGTCAGGATGCGGTTTGCTGGCTCGTGGCAACTCTACAAAGGCTTGTTGTGGCACTGTGGTGGGCTGTCTGCAAGTGCTCATCAAGTCATTAACCGTCCTATTCAGGCTGGATCAGGCAGGCGTGGTATGAGCCTGGCTGATTCTTAATTCCCTGGCCAGCAAATCGTTAGTTGTGTTCTTCGGTTTCTAAAGATGTCAGGAAGGGAAAAAAGCACTTTCTTTGGTCACTAGAAACACTAATTGAGCAGTAAGCTGAGAGATGAGTATTAGGAGATAGTGATAGATAAAAATATAGGAAGGTAAAGCACACCAGGTGTCCACAGAGGCTTTGATTTATGCTGCTCACAGTTTGGGTGTCTGCACTACAGACTCATGGTTTAAAAAACATTACAAGCCCAGCTTTGTGGGGTGTGTTGCTGTTTCTTTAAATTTGCTTTATGAATGTAGTTGTTTCCATATGCAAATCAAAGTTTTGAAAAGCATTTTGAAAGACAGAAAATAGTGTGGTGAAAATTTCAGGGGTATGAATTTTGACTTTGTGAGGTCTAATTTAAAAAACATCATTCAGCTATTGCATGTTTCAAAGAAGTTCTATATTAAAAGACGAATTGTCTGTGAACAGGCATAAAATCAGGAGTTAAAAGTACAGTTTTGTCTAAATTGTCTGTTTTCTAGAAGAAAAGCTATTATCTGGTAATAGCATTCAAAGTCCCACGGCAATCTAAGAAGTTCACTGTGCTTGGGCAGTATACGTACTATATGATCTTGAAACTGGTGTACCTGAGGCTGTTCTTTATAGTTTCCATGCTAATTTGTAGCTGTTTTTTGCTGACTTCACTAGAATTTTTTTCTGAATGTTACTGGTTTGCAATCAAATATATTTTTTTTAAATTCAAATAAACTCCAAACTAGGAAACAACTAAAAACACCCACCAAACTTAGCATATGGTTATGCTCTAACAGAGGAAGAAGAAAGCAAACAAAGCCATAGAGATATTTCTGGAGACACTGACTGCATGTCTCAGCTCAGTGTAATGGAGATGCAAATAAACCAGATGAACAATGTTGAGCCAAGTCACCTTTGTGAGAAACCTTTACTTTCTATCAGTCATTAAGGTACTTACCTGCATAGCAACAGCATTTGGTGATGAGTAGATTTGCAGCAGCTTTCTGTCTTGTCTGAATGCTCATTTGTCTTACAGCACATCATAAGTGCTTTTTATAACTGCTGAATCAAACATCTAAAAGCAGGGAAAAATGTATTTAGACTTATAAATAAGAACTGTTGCTATTGTATTTCTCTTAGAGTGGTACTTCAAGGAGAATAAGAGAGCTTAAATGAAAAAAACAATATTTAGGTCTGATCCCTTCTTGTGTATGGGTTACAACAAGCTCTGTGTTTTTGCAGCGTAATTTAATTGGCACACGTGCTGTGTATGCTCTCTGCGATGTCTCTGTGCAGGTTTTCTGCACAGCTGTGGGTTGGAGACTGCTGACAGAGAAGCTCACCTGGTGGTGCTGGTGGCTGAGCATCTCCCAAGCCCACCCAGGTGTCTGGACTGCAGATGCTCTCTGTTGGGGTCAGGCTGGTTACTTGGATGGTGTGTGCCCTCCCTAGGCATGTTCAGCTTCCCAGGGAAAGATACACCTTGTTGATTTAATCGGCCTAACTGATCTTTCTGTAGGACAGATGTCTGTGCAGAGCATATTTGATTTATCTAGCATTATCCATAGGTTCTCTGTCCCAGCAGTCTCACTGCATTTATCTGTGACTCTTTGACAGCTGAACCGTGACAGATGAGCACTGGTGAATCTTGCTATCATGGCTTAAAACGTTGCTGCCCTGATCTGTCCCTTTGCTTCTCCATTGCAGGTTACTGCCTCTACAGCAGGGTTAGCAGGAGAACAGTGTCATAGATGCTGAACATGAAGTCCAGTGTCTGAGCTGAAATATCCTTGGTCCTAGCTCTGTGCTGGGTGATGAATATGTGTACCTGGAAAGAGGCTGGTGTCACCTGGTGACTCTGCTTCAGGGACAGCAATAGACAGCAAGGGGCAGGAAGGTCTTATTCATTGCCAGCCATTTGCAAAGATGTAAGGCAGAGTCCTTGGCAAGAATTCCATGTCTGTGCTTTAAAGCAAGCAAGTGATTTTTAAGGTGTGCTATGGAGGGAGAAGAGATTGGCCCTGTCCTTATCTCTGCTGGGTCTTTCTGCAGCTGAGCAGCCTCAGCAGGGAACACTTTATCTTGGCCTTTACATTTCCAAGGTTGTGTGCTTTGTAAAACCTGGTGTTGTCCAGGGGTAACATGGCAAGAAAGACTGGATGTCTGTAGGTTTCCTGGTGCATAGTCTAGTTCTGGTACTACCCTGGAGGTGTGCTTCATTTTCAGCTTATTGCTGGAAATGTGGCGGAAGTCCTGGGAGTACTGTATAGCTCTGATGGAAACTGTGAGGAGTGAGACCCATACCACCATAGAGGGCTTCCTGGGAGCTCCTGGAGATATAGCTGGAGGGGCCACACAGTTAACTGCCAGTTAGTCAGTACAGAGGTTGCTGCCATCAATATAGAGGTGGATGTTAAGAGCCTGTGAGGAAGCTTCCAGAGAGTTGTCTGAAAGGAAATGCCCTCTAAAGCTATCAGTGTGACACTTGTAGCAGCAGTAGTTAAATACTTAGAGTTCACATTTTCTTAATTGATTAGGCTCAGGCAGCTTTCTTCTGAAAGTGTTGGTCCATCATGTACCAGATTGGCCTACTTAACAGACCCCAGACTCTTACTCATGTGGAAGGTGCATATTAAATGAATTTGGGTATTTGCTTTGCAGTGGGTGATTGGAAAACCTAAGCTTTCTCCAAGAATCTGTGTTGCTTTCCCCATGTAAAGCTGTAGGACTGTTGTACAGGCTTGGTCAAAGTGGAGATGTTCATCAGCTAATATTGGTGACAGTGAAAGTCACTTCTGAGGACTTTTCTCCCTGTCCACCATGTTTTTCTGTGGAGATGAGTATATCTCTTCCTGCCATCCTCTCCCACCTCTGGCAGGTCTCTTGCATTGTCCCACATCTGACTCCTTTGATGGGACAAGGCAATGTGATTCTTCAGCTGCCTGGTGCATGGCCTTGCTAAACCAGGCCTGGGAGCGAGAGTCTCCAAGGTGGTGGTCTTGCTCTGGGGGTAGCTCTGGCCTGATGCGTATCAAAGCATCAGTAGGGAGAGACCCTGGTGGGTCTTCGGTGCCCATCTTGTGCTGCAAGGTGAATTCATTGGGACTTTTCTGCCCTCCCATGGATACCCATAAGCGGAGTGTCTGGGCAGCCCTCCTGGAGTGCCTGAGGGGTGGGAAGCCCCTGCTGGGGTGAGGCTGGGGTTTGACTCCTTAGGGGAACGCTGAACCGATCTCCTGTCTGTGGCAGTGCATGGTCACAGGGTAACACCAGGTCCAGCCTTGTATTTGTAGAAACGTCCTCTAAAGGTCTTCTTTTTCTGAATGTGGAGAGCACTGTCTGTGCCCCAGACCTGCTGACCCCACATATCTCCTGAGGGCTTGCCCACAAAGGGGTAGATGCCTTTGCTGACCCGATGTTTGGGGGTGCCAGTCGCGTGCATGGTGTCCCTGGGTCAAGAGGCGGGCACAGGTGTGGGTGCAGGCTGGCACGTTGGGAGGCACTCTTGGTGCAAGGGACAGGCACAGGACCACTGTCCTCCTTTTCTTTCTTCCTGCAGCTAATGAATTATTTTATTACAGTTTTTGATTGGGCCTCAGACTTGTGTGCATTTTCCCTTGAACGGGTTGGAAAGCAGAACAGTGGCTACAAATCTGTCCTGAGACCGCACTTTGGAGGCCAGCCTCTTCGGGAGGCAGGCCAAGCAAATTCAGCAGAGGCGTTCTTCTGCCAGCCTCTCCTCTCCTCACCAGCCAGCCCTGGCAATGCAGGGCCGCTGCTCCTGTCTGCAGCTAACATTGCCCCGGTCTTCTCCCTGTGGCATGAGCAAACCACCATCCCCAAAGGATAAAGCCAACAGCATTTACATTATTAATATCGGCCAAGAGTAACCTTGGTTTTCTGGTTGGGAAGATGATGGTAAAGTGCTGACTGCTGCTCACACGTGCCTAAAAAAAGCAGGAGAGAAATTCTTTTGGGATGTGACTGTAAACCCTTCTGAGCTGCTGCGTGCACTTAAGCAGATACATTTTGAAACCTTTTATGGGCATATTGCAATGTAGCATGGGCCATGGCATGCCACCTCCTGCTCCTGAGGCTTACTTTCCTTTTTTAAGGGCAAAGCCCTCCAGATTGAGGTTCCGGTTCTACAAAATACTTAAGCCTGATATTAAGCACTGTAGAATTCCTGTGGGTAGCAAAGAGCTCCTTGCGCTGAAGTGAGCTGTTGCATCAGGTTTTGAGAGAGGTAAATGGTCCTCAGCCATTCTCTGAAGGGGGAGAACTGCCTTTGGCTGTCTCTTCTGCCACCTTTTGGCTTTTCAGTTTGGGAGAGTTTCTTTGCACGTGCTCAGCACACGCACCTGGAGCTTGCAGTCCTGCCAAGTCTACTTGGGTCTGCAAGCACAGGCTCTGTGCCTGTGACCCAGTGCTAATGCAATGCAGTGCTCTGCAAGCCCCAGGGGTTTCCTCTGCACGGGAAGGAGGAAGATGGGGTGCTGAGGCCCAGCTAGCAAGCTGCGGCAGCTCTTGCATTTACTCTTGTGTGGCTGTGAGTCAGAAGTTGAACAAGGGAGTGCAGAGGGTTGTGTGTTTGTACAGTAAGCTCTGGCACCTCAGCGGGTGCTGTGCTACAAGCTGTGGCACTGCCAGATCCACATGGGGAAGGTAGTTCAAGCTCTACATCTTCCAGCTCTGATCTATAGCAGTAGCTAACACTGGGATTCAAATACACACCCCAAACCTGCAAGTCCCTATCCCTGGAGAGAGTTTGAGGCAAAGAGGATCCTCGAAAACATGGAGCTATGCTTGGCCGTGGTGTCCTGTCTTGCTGCTGTGTCAGTGAAGCTACCTAGCTACTTTTCTTGCTCATGATTGCATTAGCCCAGTGAAGCCAGCTGAGGGAAAGGTAGTGGAAGATGCCTTCAAGGAGAATGACTCTGAACAAGCATGTGGAGCTGGTGGATTTCTTCAGCGGTGTAGCATCAGGTTGAGGTAATCCCTTTGCTGACAATAAGCTTTCTGCCACTTGGCTCACCCATCTGAAGGAGGGTGCAGTAACATGCATTTATGTAATTGAGCTGTTTGGAAGCTTTAAAACAAATATAAACAAGATGTGCCAGGCTTTCTGGAGAGCCCGTCATCTGACATCTTCTACACAGCATTTAAATAAGTTGTTAGAATTCCATGTGAGGAGCTGAGCTCTTTGAAAATATGCCCCTATAAATATTGTTTGGCTGGCATTAAAATAAATGCTTTGAGGTGCCTGGGTGGATGTTGCATCACACAGGCACAGTTTTACTTATGGCTTATTATGTCGTTTTATTGCTGTTCATAAAACAGCAGGGAACCAGGCACTTACCCCCTTCTTTGCCCCATGTAGCCTCTTGTGCCATGTCTGATGATGGCCTTTTGATTAGAGGAAAGGCCAAGGATTTTGAAAGCCAGCTTTCAAAGCCTTGCGATGATGCAGGCTGCTTTAAAGTGTTGTAATGTCAGTCTCTGTGCCTAATTGCACTCTTTGACCTCAGAGGAATAGTACAAAGAAAACGCCTTTGAAGACTGAGTGGAGCTGAGCTGCTGTAGTAATAAGACTCTGGGTGTTTTAGACAGATGTCCTAACTGAGTAAGCGTTTCAAACTCTGGCTCCTTCTAAATGAATAGCTATCAAATATGGTTAGTTCTTCCACAACTTTACCTGTCTGTTATGAAAGTCCTCTCTCCTGTAATGGCAGTGAAAATATTCGGCTTAACCATAGGTAATGTATTAGGATAATAAAATCTTTCTGCTGCCCATGCAGGAGGAAGTACCTGGCACAAAGTAATGCTGATCTCTGTTCTCGGCAGTCTTGGTGCTTTACTTCTGACTGAACAACTGGTTAGTGTTTGGTCTTAGTTTTGGATTTCAGTGACATGGTTACTTGGTGTCCCCACTGTCAGATGAGTTGGAAGCTGTTGATGCTGGAGTGATGGATTTTTACTCTCTAACTCTGCTTTTTTACCTCTGTCTGAAGCCAGCACCTGGGCATGGCTCTGTGCTGTTCTCTGCATGCTTGAGCTCAGAGCTGGAAAGCTGGGAGCTGGAGGTGCTTTTCTGCAACATTTAGCTTAAAGCTGTGGGGAAGGTGTGTATTCCTGAGGGGTACAGTTCGCTTGCTGGGATGTGAATGTACTCAAACCAAGCAATTCCCCAGGTTTGTAGTGAAATGTTACGGCAGATGGCCCGCTTACAATGCAGGATATTATTGGAACCATGATCAGTGCTAATAAGGTCATTGGCAGTGGGGGAGGAGGTCGGTGTCTGACCTTGTTTGAAAGGTGGCAGCCTGTGCTCTGGGGAAGAAGTTTTCTCTTACTGTACTGGAATGTGAATGCTTAAAACTAATTTGGCTGCACAGTAGAGAGAAAGACCCACTACCCAGCCCAGCGCTCCTGCTGTGGGGATGCTGGGGATGCTGCTGGCCCCCACCCCTCACTGAGGTAGATGTGCAGAGCACTATTAAAAAGTGGAGACAAATTCTGCTTTAATTAACAATCCCAAGAATGGGAACCAGGAGCAGTTTAACTAGTCCTACAGACTGGGTATGGTATCACAAGGCATTGCCTAGTCAGATGACTGGTTAGTTTTATCACACCTCTAAACACTCTGCATTAACACAGCAGTTGCTTTTAGCTGGTCTCTCCTACACAGATATAAAAAAAAAAGACCCAAAACAACCACTACAGACAGGAGTGTTGAGATCAGCTGAGTTGCTTGAGTGATGCCCACATCTCTGCCCAGCAGTATCCACACCAGGTTCTGGTGAGGATTTAAACCATTAGCCCAAACTGTGCTGCTTTAACTCTTATTTGTCTCCTTACTTCTGCTTTGAGTGAGCAGCTCTGGGTGCTTATTGAGAGAGAGCAGCTCTCAAACAGAGGGGCAGCTGGAAAAACAGAGTATCTAGCTAGTGTGGAGGAGATGGCCAGGGGCAGCACAGACACGGCAGAGCTGCAGCCAGCCTGCCTGAGAGCACAGCCGTCATTCCATGCTTCTCTAAGTTCTTATTATCTGCAGGGGCGCGACTGGTGCTGGGAACAGTCACACGGAGATTAGGTCCTTAAAGAGCCACACACAACCAAGTAAAGTTTGAAAACAAAACCTCAGATGTAATCTCCCAACTGTGCTGGCCGATCCCACTAACAGGTGTTTCTTCCTCTTGCTGTCAGCTCCTGAAGGATCAGAGTGTGAGTAAAGCTTGCTGTCCCACCATTAAGTGATGCTTGATCCCGCATGGTTGGTTCGTGCAGCGTTGTGCTGCATGCAGTGCTTGGGCTCTGCTCCTGGGGTCCCTTCCATGTGGTGCTGCAGATACCAAGCACTGGATGAGTTTGGCAGGAGAAAGGGAGAGCCTCGCAGGGTTGGATGTTTCAGCTCATGCAGTAGCGCTTGAGTAGCCAGGGCAGCAGGGAGTTGAAAGCTGGACATGTAAATGAGCCTTCAAAGAGGGCTTGGAAGGTCAACCAGATATGGCAGAGGCGATGGCGTTCGAGGTCAGCTTTAGGGAGGAAAGTGCTTTCATCCCCACGAGAGAATCTTGGTTCATAAACCAGCAGATTTCCAGGACAGAGAGTTGCTTTTGGAGTAGATGTTGCTCCTTCCCAAATGCCATAGGGGAAGGTGTTAAAGGTGCACCTGGTGCTTTCTGCAGGAGCCCTCCCAAATCTTGCTGCCATGGCACAAGACTCGCAGCCTTATGCCGTTTCTCCTTTCTGCTCTGTTTCCTCCTTCCCTTTGGGCTTATTTGTCCCCAAGCCCTCCTGCAGTTCCCCTGTCCTCTCCGTCCCTGTCATTAGGGGACTGAAGAAGGCAACCCAGGAAGTCTCTTGCCCTCCACCTCTCCTGTTGCTTCAGCAGTCATTTTTATTTCTCAGTGCATCTGGTGCACTTGCAGATGAAGAAGTAATCATCACAGTTACCTCCCCTCTGACTTTGGCTCCCTGCTGTGTCAGTTGTGCTGCTTGTAAAGCCTCCGTGGCATGTTGCAGGGTGGGAGCTGGAGCAAGGCAAGCAGGCTGAGTGACTCAGAGGTGCTTGGAGCAGGAGAGCCGCCAGGATTGATAAAAGCAGGACAGGGATGTCTAAAACCTTCACCAAGCTGCAAGAGACTGACCGCGAAGGAAGGTTGTGGGATGACTCTGGGGAGGAGCAGAGAGGTTCTCCAGAGCACTCTCCTGCGGGATGGGGGAGCTTGGGGATGCAGCAAGGGCTGCTGCCACCCATCACTGTCTGCTTTATCAGTATCTGCTGGCTGGCGCAGCGCAGCAAGGTGCGGATTACCCCACAGCACCAGCACAGCCTCCCTGCCAGCTCTGCGTCACGCTTCTGTCATCGGGGCCCACTCAAACTGCTCCTGCGCCACAGCTGGGAGAGTTGAGGGGGAAAAAGTCCCTAGGGGCTGAGAGGCAAATGGGCAGGATCGCTTTTAGCTAGTGATGCAGAGATGGGAAGGGAGGGCTGCCGGCTGCTGGGAGGCAGCAGATCAGAAAGCATCAAGGGCATTGCAGCCGCAGCTCTCCAGCTGCAGCAGTGCATCATGGAGCAGCTGGCATGCAGTGTTGGTGTTGCTGAGGCTTCCCCTAGTCACCAGGGGTTTTCCACCAAGTCTGGTGTATTTAGACTGAAAACTGGAACCATCTCATTCTGTGTTTGGGTAGTAATCAGAGCAGGACCCTGAGCTGTAGCATTGATGAGTTTTGTATTCCCACAGCCAAAAATCCCCTGCTGTGGCCTTGTGCAATAAGGCATAGATTGAATTAAGAGGATTTTCATTGTTGCTGTTTTGTGTTTCTCTGCGTGGGTTTTTTGAAAAGTCCACAGTAATGCAAAATCCTTAGAAGTCTTTACTCAGAATAGAGCTCACATTAGCTAGGACAGAAACACCACGGAAATTTTTTTTTGTTTTGATTATGCTAATTCTTAGAGAATGATTCTAAGCATCCTTTCAGAGCTTAACACAGCCAGAGGAAAAGCGTTGGCACTTTCCTTAATACTCCTTCTTTCTTTGTATCAGAGGTACTTGTACAAAAGTCTGCGCAGCGATTTCTTCGGGGCCCTATCAGAAGACCATCTATCTTGGTTTAAGGGAGTGAGAGCATTTTTTCCAGCCGGGTGTGTTCGGGTGTTCGCTGACGTTGGCGCTGGTCGTGCTGCATTCCAAACTCCCTAATGACACTGGAGCTTCTTTGCAGCTACTCCTCTCACGTGGCTGGAGAGGCTGCAGATGTCCTCAGGAAAGGTCATTCTTCCTTGCAGAAAAAAAGTCTCTCCTAGCCCGATCCAGTATGGGCCCATCTCACCTAAAAGCAAATGAATGTTTGCATCGCAGCTGACTCATCCTGGCTGTACCTGATCAGGGCAGCGAAAGGTCTTTTTCTTGTTGCCCTTTTAGGAAGGGATTGTGCCGTGTCTGAATGTATCTCTTGTCAGTGGCAGAAGCAGAATACATGAGGTCAGGTGTCTGCCTGCCTGCCTAAGGAAGTAATGTTGTCGAGATTGCTTTCTAGTAGAAAACAGCCTTTAAAAGCTAATCCTTGCATTCCTTCTTGTCTACAAAAGGTTAAGCATCAGGCGGTCTGTGCTGCACCAGTGACTGGGACAAGGATAAGCAGTTCAGGGTAGAAGTTGAGGGCAGGAGTTTGGAAAGTGGAGCAATAATATGGAAAAGGTAGAAAAATCCCACAGTAATTTGATCAGTTTGCTTTTTTTGACTGAAGCCTGAATAAGCAAGTGTGTCCACATGGATATGCTTTAGTTGCTTCTATCTCCCCCAGCTTTTCTCTTCTGCTTTCAAACCTAAATAAGTGAATCTGGCAATTATTTAAAAACACAAACTCCAAAACCCCAAGCAAATGAAATTAAAGCCCTGATCAGTACCATTCCTGTTGGCCAGCTGGGACAGACAGACAAATGGACACACATGCATACAACACATTCCTTTTTTAGCTATTCTGGCATTTATACCAGTGCCACTTAGAGGAGAATTTAGGTCAGAATTTCTGGCAGGGCAAGAAGTTGCATCCTGCAGGAGAAAGTGGATACATCCACCCATTAAGGCTGTACAACCTTTTCAGTGTCCTGTCCTACAGCTTTTGTTACAGGAGAGGGAACAGCTCTAATCAGCGGCTACATGGAATTAACCTTTCAGCATCTGAAATCATGCTTTCTACACAATGCATTATCTGTTAATCCCCATTCCTGGCATCGCATGGAGAAAACAGAACTCTGTTTCTAGATTTTGGGGTCTTTGGGTTCTATATCATGTAATGACTCTGACTTCTGGGTCTGTAGGTCAGCTTGGAGTACAGGGTGAGCAAAAAGCCTCCTTGAGCAGTCTGCCTTGCAGCCTCCATGTTGACTTAGGTCCTGGGGAGGGTTTATTACTTGACTGTGTGCAGTTAGGAACAAGAGCAAGCTTTGGCTGAGTGAGGTAGGGAGTGTGGATCTGCACAGACCTTCATGAGACTCAGTAACAGACTGGGAGAACAAGGGTCTACGAGGAGTGTTGTAATTAGGGCAGGCAGAAGTTTTGCTCTGGCTGATGCTATTTTAATAAATCCATAATAAATTAACAGATTTTCAGATACTGGCACAAAATTTGGCATTCTGTCCCTAAAGGCTGGCTGCCTGCGTGGTACTTGTGACTAGTGCATGTGAACTGCAGTTAAATATGTCCCGCTGCTTGCAGTTTTAGCCCAGAACTGTGCTATTGCAGAATTCTCCTTTTGCCCACAGAGATGGCAGCGCATTATCTTTGGCATCACAAGCCCAGCATGCTTACCTCCATGGAAAAAGGCCTGTCTTGTTGCCACTGCAGCTTACTGTGCTGCTCCATGGGCTCAAGTCCTAACATATATATTTACACTGCCTTAACCTCCCTTTCACTTGAGATGGTAGTAAAGATCAGTCACATATCTGCTTTCTAGTCCCAAGCACTTCTTAAAGAGCACTTCTGAAGGTGTTCTCTTAAAAGAAAAATCCACTCTGTGACTTAAATGTGCATACGTTACTGGCTGTAATAAACAACACACTAAAATAGATCAGTCTGCAAAAGCTAACTGAGGTGGAATATTTGCCTAGGGCAAGTCAGGCTTTCTTTTTATTTTTCTTTTTTTTCTTTGTTCCTTCCTTTCTCTTTAAGTCTTGCTGCCTCCTAGGTCAAGGAGGGCTGTGATTCAGTGTTGCTTGGCCTGGATGCCCTCTTTGGAAGCCAGGGCCTGCGTGAGATGTGTGGTCTTGGTCTGCTGTGCTTAGCAGGCTAAAAGAGCTCTCCTGAAGGTGCTTTTTGTATCTGCACTTTTGGTCCTCTGACCAGCACAGAGTTCATTATACCATGGGCATGAAATCTGAGGCCTGGCATGGACTGGAAAGATTTGGGGTTCTTGCTCCGAGATGAGTGAGACCATGTGGAGTTGGTGGCACACAGTCAGCCCTTCTGGTGGTCTGGTAGCTTCTCTGCTAAGCTGGAGCGAAGGGGAGGTAGGGTGCTGTGTACAAACCTGCTCAGCACATCTGGCTGAAACAGGAGCATGAGGCCGCAGCTTGGTATTTGGTGGACCTAACTGTAGTCAGAGGGGCACTGCTATGGGAGAAAGTGGCTGGAGAGACGGGCTTCAATGCACAGCAGGGAAGAGATGAATGGGAGGCAGTGAAGGGTGCCAAGGAATGGGACAGAGAGGAGCAAGAGGAGCTGGGGACATCAGTGGGCAGCCATCATGGTGAGGGGCAGCGGGGGAACTGGCTTTGCTCTCTGTCTCTCTGCTGTTGGGCAGATCTCAGCCAAGAGCAGGAAGGTGTCCTCTGCCTTGGAGCATCAGAACCCTGGGCTCTGATGGATATCTGGGAGCAAATGTTGGCTTGCAGTGGCAACTGAGGGCACCACCATCTGCTGTATCTGCCTGCTCCCCTGCTGTCACCTCCTTCAGTGGCTTAAGCTAATGCACAGAGGGACTATCGTGCCCTGTTCTGACTTCTCTTGGTGTTTCCAGCCAAAGGGTAGAAAGCCTGGGTGGCAGTGCCATGGTGTGCCCCAGCAGGAGTCATCAGCATGCTTAGCAGAGCCCAGCCAGCATCCTTCCCTGCTCAGGGTGCTGCTGCATTAGCCCCTGGCAGCCCCTCAGTAGCTGAGGCTGAAGCACATCCTGCAGAGTTATTTTTTCCAGACTGAAGGTTCTCCCTGGGAATTGTTAGCCCAGATGGAATTAATTTTTTTAACGTTTTTTCATTATTTTTTGAAAACCAGGAATCTGTTTATGCCCATTAAGCTGTTGCTTTCTGAGCAAAGCAACAACACAAACAAAAATTGGGCTAATCCTCAGTTGGTAAATTGTTATATTCTGCCAAGTTCTAACAAATAAACAAAAAAACCATACCACCAAAACAAAAAGCCCCAACCTTTTATTTGCAGTTTCATTTTGCTCTCCAAAATGCAGTGAGAATGAGGTTTTCCGAGCATGGCTTTGCCTTCCACAAAACAGGAGGGAGGGTTTGGGTCAGACACTTGGTTATCAATCTCTGCGCTTCCCTATTTGCCTTTTCCCTTGTTAAGGAGCGAGGCCACCGGAGGTGGTCACACATCCAATATTTGTATTCATGAACACTGTGCTTTAACATTTATTCTCCTGGGCTTTAATGTACTTTGCTTGGTTCTGTCTACGTGTGGTTTGCCTGCTGCAATTGTAATATTCAACAGCCACTGTAGGTAGAGGAAGGTCAGAAGCATCAACTTTCCATATGACCTTGACAGATTCAATCAGCCAGTGAAAGTTGTAGAATTGGATTATGGGATTTGCAATGAAACAGTGGTTTAAGGGACAAGAGAAACTACACTTGGTATTTTCAAAAGCTGTCCTGGTGTAATAGCAGTCAGGAGGGACAGAACTGAGGGAGTCAAAAGGTGGAAGACACGTTAGAAGTTTTCTTTTGTTTTTCTGTGGGGTTTTGTGGTGTGTTTTTGACTGGCATGGGTTTTTGTAATTTATTACAGAATAAAAATCGGTGACATGCCAGTGTTTCTATCTTCCAGGCAGAATTGATTTCCTTACTTACAAATAGTCCCACACTGAAACATTCACATGCAGGAATATTAACATTGCAGGAAGTCATTTGCTTTGCCTCCTGCTATAAACAGTGATCCCAGGGCTAAACATGCTTCTAAAGGCTCTCTCTTTATCAGGCGCTGAACACCTTCTTTCGTAACTGCTATTGATCAGTTGCTTGAGCTGGTCTGTGGCCAGGGATGTCTGTAAAAGCTTATTTTGCTTGGAGAGAGACTCTTATTTGGTACTGTATTAAAGAAACCTATTTTATTTTGCTTTTAACATTCCACAATCTGGGACAGTAGTGGAATAATACTTGGAAGACATTAAAATTTATCAGTTCAGAACTATAAATTGATGATACTTTTATTCTGTTTTAACCTCATTTCAGATATGTGGTGGTAACAGACTGATACGGTTCACAAAACGTAGCCTAATCAAAATGTATCGGTAGATACAAAAGAAAAGAACTTGATGAAGTCTTATTTTCCTCTCTTTTTGTGGAATGAGATTGCTGTTCATTACAAGTAGTAATCTTTCAGATAAACATGTTTTTCTACTCTGTGGCTGTACAGCTCATAAAAAATATACTTGGATAGTGCCATACTCTTTTTTAATATCTATTTCTTAGACTTGGTAAACACTGTCCATTGCTTGGAGCAAGCAAACATGTTCCACAAACCAAAAACGTTAAAATCAATACACGTTCTTCATTGAGCATAACAGAGCATACCATTGGCCTGAATGAAGAGAGCTTGGCAGGAGAACAGAGCTGGAAAGAGTTGTCAAGATGTAAAAATATAATGAAGGAGCTACAAGGCTTTTCCCCAACAAAATAACTGCTCCGAGTTCGTAAGAACCTTCAAGTATAACAAACAGCTTGGAATGAAAATCCTGCGTGAAAGCAGGAGGACAGCCACGACCTCTTTGTGCTGTCCTGGGGAAATTCAGCAGAACATTGCTGTATTCAGCAATGTGCAAAAGTAAAACTTCACTCACAGCAGCTCTTGGCTTCCCTAATTGCCAGGTGAATGAAGATTTGGGAGTTTAGGCTGGTGCCTGTGGCAGCTTAGAGTCTGCTGGAATACAGCATTTTCATGCTCTCCCTGCCCCCCCCTCCTGTTTCTAATTAAAATTTAAAAAATAGTGGGGTGATGGTACTTGTTTAAATACTTGAGCTCCATGCTAACGAGCCATCCTTTCTGTGTGGAGCTGGATTTGCCTGCTGAGTTCAGTGGTTTGAAGTTCTTTGCAACAGCTGTGAATAACTGTGACTGGTTAAGGTGATACCAAAAAGGGAGACAAGGGTGTAGAAGCGCTGCTGTCTTTGCTTTGTTTTTCTCTTCTGCTCTGGTTTGAGCTGTGTAACAAAAAAAAAAAAAGCTTGACAAATGTTTTGAAGCGGCAGACTTTCTTGTAAGAGAGTCCTAGATAAGCATGTCTGAATCCCAGCAGAGCGCATCTGATCTTGAGAAACTCCCTGTCCCACTGCTTTGCAGTTTTATACACACTATTTGAAAGGACCGGCATCTGCAGTAGGGCTTGTCCACACTGTGCACCTATTTGTTCCCAGCATTTTGCATCTGATGACTGTCTCTCACCCTGGTGCGAGTGAAGCAATGTTATGTACTCGGTATATATATATTTTTTTTTCATATTGGTGAAATCATTCAGCTGTTAAACTGTTTCTGCCACACGATGGGAAGCATGTCCCCTGCTTGGGCAAAGTGCTGCTATTCCTCACATAATGCCATTGATGGAGACCTGTCCTGTTGTACAGATGTAGGTGACCAAAGCCCCGTCAGCTTGGACACGTGCCACAGTGGGTGTGCATCTGGTGGCAAGGGACAGCTTGCTTTCCAGCCCTGTCATGGAGGAGAGGACTTCAGCACAGCGTATTCCCCTGAGCCAGTGGCACACAGGGGCACAGCCTCTTCAGCCCTGCTTGTGTCTGTGATAGAGATTGGCTTTCATAGACAAAGGCCAGAATGACAAAGAGATGGAGGTGTTACAGGTATCTAGCAGTGTTTGTTCAGCAGTCCTCTCAGCTGGCTGTTGGCAGCTTGTGTCTGGACTCAAATACATTTGCAAAAATGATGCTGACATTTTTCTTCCTCCTGTCCTTCCTTCCATCTCCCTGCAAAGCAAAAATATCCCAGCAAGGCTGTCACATGGGTGAGACGGGGAGGCTGAAGAACAGCACCAATGTGCTAGCCGGGGATTTTTGTCCCAGCTTCTCATTCCTTCTGCATTTTTGTAACACTGGCCTGAAGTGGGTGTGTTTGCCCAACTTGCTTTTTTAAGGTTACAGAGGAATATAATTTTTTTAAGCCCAAACCCCTACTGTTACTTATTTACCTCCTGGTTATCCTCCCAGGGCTCTGCCCCACAGCTGTAGGGAGAGGAGAACTGGGCAGACTGGGACTGCAGAATGTACCAGCCTCACTTCAGTGGGGTGAATGCAGCATGTCTGTTTGGCTTGCTCTGAGGGCTTTCTAGCTGCCTTGCACTTGCACATGCCACTGAGCTTTGCTTTGAGCTTTCAGTTCAAAAGGACCCAAACCTCTTGTCGTAGCTGCCAAATGTCACCTGTTTTCATCTGAAATCATGCAAAACATCAGGGTTCACTCATTTCAGTCAAAATCAAGTCTAGGCTTGCTCAAAAAGGGCTTGACCTGACATTCATTGAAGCCATGAAATTCAGTCACTGTTTCAGCGATGAGCTGGAGCTGCCTTGAGAGTGCTGGGAGCATTGGTAGCCCTGGGAGCTTGTGATAGATATTCAGGTTTTTCCACTGCAGCTGTGTGGAAGGGCAATTCTGACTCTTGTCTTCGGTACCCTGACAAAAGACATATCCCTGTTCACCTGAGCAGCCCTGGGTTGGAGCTGACACGCTGCTGCCACAGCTCAGAGCATCATTCAGAACAGCATAAAATCTGAAGAGGTTTCTCACGTGACTGCAGGGGAGCTGAGTTGGGCCAAAATAACACCTGCAGTGATTTTAGCAGTTTTCTTCTCATCTGTCTCTGCAGGCTCAGGGAGGTGGCTCTTTGGACCCAGAGGTGGAAAGTTCAAAGAAGTTAAGCAAAGCTCATCCTAGAGACACTGCAAAACTGTGTTTTGTGCTTTTTATGGGCTGTTTGAATCCTATTTCCAGCAAATTACGTATTTGTGAACCATACTTGTTCCTAGCTAGAACATGCATTTCACAGGGTCTATATCATCCATACCTGGAAGCTACCAGATTAACTCTTGCATTTTTATCCACATACATTGAAATTTAAAATTTTTTATGATAGGAAGTCTACACTGCTTCCCTTCCCTTCGAGGCTGATTGCCATCTGGTAATGCTAACTAGAAGATATCTTTTGCTTTCTTTTTTTTCAGCTATGATCTTTCACAGCAGGATCCACACCATAACAGCAGTCTTTGGGCTCTCTGTAAATGGGTGTTACACCTGCATTTGAAAAAAGTCAGCAACTAGCTGTGCTGTATTTTTTTTATTGCTGTTACATGTAGCTTCAGACCACCAGCTTCTTTGTACCCAACATTCTGTATGAATTCATGCTTGATGGCAAGTGGGAGTGCTGACACAGTAGGGGTGCAGAGCACTAACTTTCCAGCGTCCCTACAGGTGTCCAGAGAGGAGCAGAAAAAGCAATAGAACTGCAAAGCCTTTGAGATGGGTTATTTCAGAGAGATTGGAAGGATGGAGTGCTGGCATTAGATTTGGAAGTCTGACGTGGCACAAATCAGTTTCCAAACAAGACAGGGAACAGCATAGGAGAAACTTTTATGTGACAACCCACAACAGCTTGGAAAACTGAGTTAAGTGGCAGTCTGGAAGGATGTGCCTGGCAAGGCTGTTCAGGTGTTTTGTTTTGTTTTTTCTGATGACTTGAATGATGGAATAGAAAGAGTATGCTTGTTAAATTGGTATGGTGCTCTAAGCTGGGAGGAACTACAGACACTTCAGAGTACTAGCTGTGGAGCTGCAGATAATCTTGACAGATTGGGAAAGTAGTCCATAAAAAGGGGTGTGCGTTCAATAAAAGCAGTACAAAATACTGCATTTAAGTGAATAAACGGCATGATACAGGATGCAGCATAGCTGGGTAGGTAGAAGTTCTGGAAAAGGCTTGTTGAGAGTGAATCAAAAATGTTACACTGTTAGAGGGAAAGAAATTGTCATGTAAGGTTGTATAAGCAGCAGTGTCATCTGCAGGACATGTGAAAAAAAACTCTTCATACCCGCACAGCACTGGTAAGGGGTTAGCTGGAGCGCAGCACCCTGTGTATGCACACGCATCAGCAGGGGTGCAGGCTGATGGGGGATGGGGTTGGGAGCAGCCTAATAAAAGGCTTGGAGACCATGCTTAAGAAGTTGAAAGAGCATGGTTTGCATAGTCCAGAGCAGAGAGGTTTGAGGAAGGGGAATAGATGTGACTGCAGCCTTTAAGTATGGGCCCTTCCTCAAAGAAGAAGGGAATAACTCCTGTTCTGGCCCTCTGGGGTAAGACAAGTTTTAGGCTTTGGTTGCAGGAGGGGCAAAACTGCAGCTGAGAATCGGGAAGAACTTTACAGCTGCAGGGAGAGTGATGTATTGGGAGTCCCTTGTCTGGGAAATACACAAGTAGTACGTACAAAGAAAATAGGTGAAGTTGATCTGTGTAGGCCTAGGCGTGATGTGTCACTTCTCTACATCCTTCTAGACCTGCTTTTTAGAATCCTTGTAGGTGGGCTAACAGCCTTCCATGAGAACACATTCGACGAGTGCTTTGTACAT
>VZTV01022051.1:0-14609 GCA_013400875.1 Anhinga rufa | reverse complement strand
ACAAATAATTCAAAGTTTTAAGGCAAGAAGAAATAAAATTTTTTATTAAGCTTCCCTTTTGAGACACAACGCCAGAAAAACATTAGAACAAAATGCATTACAGCTTCAAGAAGCACAATGACATCAAGAAACATTAATGCTATACGAATTAATGATCAAATGTACTGACTAAAAACATAAAGAAGTCATAGTAGCCCATGCCAGCTCTGCCCTCTTGCACTGTGTCATCTTGTCTAGAATGTGCACACTCTGTGAAATATAAAAGGATGGGCAGAAATAAAGAATTCATTTTGCCCCATTTATTGGTCACCTCCTGTTTTTCTGGATACTGCTCGATAATAAGGGAATATTCTTCTCTGTCTCGGTTGTGAGTTACATTATCTCGGATTAATTTCACATGTTTCATAGAAATGTGCCTGAAGAAAGAACTATTACATGAAGTTCTGAACTGAATACTGATGTGGCATTAACAGCCTTTACAAATAAAGCTTAGGGGTTTAGATGACAGAGTAAGCTAGGTCAAGTCACAGCAAACTAAGCCTTTTAGCATTGTGTATGTTCAAGTCAAATTTATTAGTTTCTAATGAAAAAACTGACTCAAAAGCTTGGAGGGTTTTCTAGTGAGTAAAAATAAATGAGCCCAGCCTCTCAAAGCCAGAAAGATCTAGTTTAAATCCCATAAAAGAACACTAGAAACAACCTGCCAGAGGGATCAAAAAACTATTTAAAAATAGTAGCGACAATAGCAATGCGCTTTATGATCTTGATATACCAGAGGAGGCAAGTTTAGAATCAGTACCTTTAAACAAATGAAAAAAATAAACTGGCCTATGTGAAAACATGCAAGGACTTTTTTGCAACAATATCTGTAGTATAGCTTTTATCCCTATAGTTGACGGATAACAGGAAAGTCTAGCAAATGTTTGCAGAAGTTTGTGTGGTAAACATGCAAGACTATTCACAACCTACATCCATTGAAAAAACACTTGGGAAGTGAAGCATTGCATATTTGGAAACCCTAAAATTAAGTTAGTTACAGAGCTGCAATTCATTCCTTATTGTACATAAGCTTTATAATATGGTTCTCACATAATCTTTGCATCCTACTATTTTCTGCAAAGATATGTCTCACACCTATGTTCATTCACACAAGGTATAAAGTGTTAACTTAATGCTCACCTGTTTGTTTTTTTCCCTCTGTTCACTAAGTGTCTTGTGATGTCATTATTTTATGGTATTCAACACCTGCTACTTCTGCCTCAGTAGATGTCTATGAAAAAGGGAGGAGAGTGAAAGAAATGGCAAGACATTAAGCCTTCTGTTTCTTCCTTACTAAGCGTATTGGCTTGAATACATATTCAAGTTGTTTCAGCCACCTTTTCTACCAGGAAAAGGGTAGTATTACACTACATGCCAGAGCAAAGGAAGTAGAAAATTAAGTATGACCCTAAAATATCATTCTAATTGCAAGGAAGATGTGAGATGGCATCTTATGTAGTCAGAACCATGACAGCTTTATTTTGTTTAGGTTGAATACTGATAGCCATGCAGTCAGAGCAATGTGGATCTTACTATACAAGTCCATCCAGGGCCTTTAAGCAAGTGGCTGAATTACATTGTTCACCTTCTTAATTAATATTGTTATGTAAAATTAGTTAAATTGAAGCTAACCAAGGCACATACATCTAAGCTGTAAACTCACACTGAATTTCAGTGTGACAAGACAAATTTTTCCTCTTTGGGTGGTTCAGTTAGTGTGAGCCCTCGTACAAAGCCCACACTGAAATAACTCATATGTCAGTTTGTAACATAATTATCATAATGACTAGAAGATAGATGGGATTCCAGCGGAGATTATAAAACTAAATATTCATTAGACCAATTCCAGTATGGTTATCTAAGAAAACTCAGAGTCTGGATCAGTTAAAATAGAATGAGAATTTACTTATTTTTTAATATACCATTTCCTGATTACAGAGAAATCTACAAGATGTACTAAAGATTTATGAAAATAAATATTGCTTATGCAGTATGCTGCTAATGGTGTTTAAAGGAGGGTTGAATGGTGAAGATTCTGCTCTGAATTTATCAGATGTGTTGAAGCAAGTATTATATATAAATGTTATTTTTTCTTGCCTGTAGTTCTTTAATATAGAGGTGACTGGTCCTTCTACTCTCTGTTTTCAGTGCATGTATTGCATGTACAAGAAATGTATCAGTATGATTTTTTACCTTCCTCTTGGTCAGATTGCAATGTCATTTTACCAGACCTGTAGTTTTCCAGGCCGATGTATATTCCTGCATTCAAATGTTACTAAAGTGAATGAAGCAGAAACAGAAGTCTTATTTTAAAGATATTTTCCATTAAATTAAGACAGTTTTCTTTTTACTGATCCAATTGTGATGTTTTGAACAACATATTAACATCAGGGAGCTTACTAATAAGTATTTTCAATAAGCTTTATACTCTTTCTGCATACTAAACTAAGGAAAGAAGTTCATTATCTTGATAGATTAATTTGTAATAGATTTCTAACTCAGACATCAGATAAATAAAGATAGTTTTGACTATAATTTGTGACAATAATACAGTAAGTAACATGTTAAAAGATTAAACTTTTCACAGATCCCATACTGTTCATCCTTTTCTATCCATTTTTTAAAAAACCTTGATACAATGAATTAAAATGTTTCAGATATGCTCTTGATCAAATGAAATATTGTTCAGTTTTTATTTAAAGCAAATTTATATATACTTGCCTTTTCCTTCTATGGCAGATTAAGACCAGTGCATAGAGACTTTAGGGTTGGTGTTCACTGGTGAATAGCTTCAATGGGGCTTTAAGGCAAAGTACCTAATTTATAGAAATCTAGATAAAGTAATCTCTTCTGCACTCAGAAAGTCATAAGCAAATGAAAACAGAATTTTAATGTTTGTCCCAATATAACCTTTATGTATAAACACATGCAACAGAACAGTAGTGGCTGTTACTTTTACAACATTAATATTGAACATACAACATACACACATGGATATACAAAATATCCTTAAATTAACAGAGTATGTATATGTAGCCAGGTACTCAGACACATGTAACCATATATGTATCTGTTAGGACACATGTCATTTATTTTGGTTCCACTTCAGGAAATCAGCAAAAAGAATGCATTTAGGAGGACAAGGAAGAGATTTCAATATTGCCATGCATGGAGCTTAATTCCAGTACATTTACATTAATACAAACTTTTCCCCTCATATCAGTAGACCTTGGATAAGGCTCTCTTCCAGCTTCAGGAATATTAAGAAAAACAGTAAATAAACCAAATTATATTGCACCTATTTGAAGTTCAGGAATTTGGATTATGGCAGTCATCTAGGCCAGTGGAAAATTGGTGTTTCCTTACAAGACACTTCATCACAAGTATCTTTGGCACCTGTAAAAACAGGAGGGTTAGCAGTTGCCTTCTAGCGCTACCTGCTCTTCTCCATTGACTATAACTCAACCAGGGAGGAAGCGTTGACTAGATACCTAACTTTTAGAAGGTTAAAGTTAAGTGAGTTTAATCCTGCCCTAACTTTTACAACTATAAATTTTAGGGGAGTTTACTGTATTTGCTATGCTCATTACTAGCCTAGTACATAAGTTACACAAAATGGAATCATACCTAGTAAAAGAGGTAATTAAGATATAAGTAAGAGAAGCCCCAAGAGACTGAAATCTATTCCCCAGTGTAAATCATTGTACCAAGAGGCTGAATTCATTGGCATACAACAGGGGTTATCATCCACTGATTTCACTCATTGTCCCTCCTTACATACATAGAGAAAGTGAATATAAGTATGTATATACATGCTTACACACATGTATATAGGCAGTGATACATATCTATATGTATGTATCTCTGCATCAGTTCAGTTCTGAGCATTTCTCCTAAAGACTTTTATTCTTAATGGCATAGAGACAGACCTAGACAGATTTTCAGTTATATTGTGCAATATAAAGATGGCAGCTTTAAGAACTTGATGCCATTTTCTAGCAATAGGCAGAGGGTTTCTTATATTCCATTTCTGCAATCTGTAGTTTTCGTGTGAATGGCTAAATATGCAGGGCTTGATAAATAAATGAAGCTCTAAGTCTATAAAATATATCAAATAAGTATCCCCTCACTGATAAGATTTTCCATCTTGCCTGATCAAGGAGTTTATTATCTTCCTTTTGGGTTTTATCAAAGATTTAGTTCTATCTTGTTATAGATCTCTTCCATGTTTAGTCAAACTGTCTGCTTTCTATCAGAGGAATAATATACCTCTAAGAAAGTAATAACGGGATTTTAATAGGAAATGTAAAGTATGATTGTTCACTTTGATTCATCACTCAGTGGTAATATCAGAAACTCCATTTCACAGAATTATATCCAGAGATCCAGTGAAAGTGTTTATCACTACCAAGCAAACATACCACTAATGACTGATTTAGAGAGCTGCAATATTGAACAGAACATGGCCCTTGCATGTAGAACAGGAATCACGAACTTTGGTCTGCTCGTTATCAGGAGGACATATTGTATGTTAGTCCAATGATTAATATCCAGTTTGAAGCTAGAAATAGGAGCCTTACCTGCTGATATTTCAAAAGCATATGAACTCTGTGCAGGGATCTAGAGCCACTGGATCTAATATATCCATAGGCATGTTACATGAGTACTGGCTGATAGTTACAGCTAGTAGCAAAGGACATTAAGTAGAGGCTGGAATTATTCAGGATAAAGATCACAATGGATATGTTGGCAGCTAAGAAGTGGAATAACAGTGAGTAGGAAATTAAGACTTAACAGATATGAAAATCATCATCCGAAAATGGGAACTAGGAAAATTACTTTTGGATTCATACAAGGAAAGCAGAATTTATACACATGGTTACCTGTCTCACTAACCACAGACTAAATTAATTACAGGTAGGCTCACGTTTGCAAAATCCTGAAGATAGCAAGGGCCACTTCGTTTGCAAGCAGATTTAAATTTAAAGATTCAAAATCAAGTGATATCATATTCTAATCTTCTGAATGAAACATGAACCAAACATGCTTAATGCTACTACAAGCTATTTCTGATTGCAAGATTTTTTGTTTATGTTACTGTATTTTAACAAATCATTTTAAGATTACAGTGAACATTAAGAGAAGCTAAGCTGCAGGAAATTCCACTGGCTTCAGGTTAATGTGGGGAAAAAAAATTCTGGAACTCATTTTATCTCTATTCTGCCCCTTTAATAAAAAACACTTTATCAAACTTATTGCACTTTATTTTTTAAAGTTTGACTGTGTCCCAAATAAAATTTGTCCTTTTCATATCTCTGAATGCTTGCCTACTTGTTTATAACATTATTTTTCTGCCTACTATTAATATCTTAAATGTCTTTTTTTCTGTATCTGAGGCTTTTTTACAACTGAGCAGTCATGACTTCCTCTTTTTCTTTGTGGCAATTTAACTTTTGTGTTCAAGTTAATGCTGTCAAAAAAAAACAACCCAGGTGCACTAAATGTCCATATTGTCTCTTTTTACTGAGTCTGTAGTTTTCAGTTTGCAAACCAATCCCCCTTTACAGAATTAAATAAAAGTTGCCTGCAAAATTTACTGCTTTTTTATTTTTTTACTTTTTTGTGGCTATGTAAATCAACTTTGTCATGCCAAATATGAATTCTACAGGAAGTTTTGATATTACAAATACAGTATCTCTTTTGTCTTCTTTCCCATTTCAGGGTGGGGTATCAGATGCTTGTCAGAGAAGTTGGTGGTTAGTTCCAATGGGAAAGTTTGGAAATTTTGAGTTTTAATCCAGAACAGTACTGCCCTAGCAAAATGCTGGCAGAAGGCTAGGAACTGATTACAGCACTTCTGCAGTTCTCAGAGGTCACAAGCAGCCATCAATCAACCATTTAGTTGATCAACCCAGAAATCAGTTTTCCAGTATCACAGACCCTGAGCAACCTTGTCTCAGGGTCCTCAAATTTCTCAAGCTACATGAGTTCATAGCTGATTAATGCCAAGTTTCCAAAAAGCTCAAGAAGTTTTGGAATCATACATACGCCAAAGCAAATCATCTTCTTAATTTTCAAGCAGAATTTCAGTATTCTTCCAAAGTAAATTCCACATTATGTATTCGTTATGGTTTAACCCAGCAGGCAGCTAAACACCACACAGCCGTTTGCTCACTCCCCACCCCCTGCAGTGGGATGGGAGAGAGAATCCGGCAGGGACAGGGAGGAAAGTAGGATTCGTGAGTTGAGATAAAGACAGTTTAATAGGACAGAAAAGGAAGGGATATTTATATTTNATTATTATTATTTTAAAATTAATAAGAATAATAAGAATATACTAAACAGGTGATGCTCAATGCAATTGCTCGTCACCCGCCAACCGATGCCCAGCCAGTCCCCGAGCAGCAGCCCCCTGGCCAGCTTTCCCCCAGTTTATATACTGCGCATGATATCACATGGTATGGAAAATCCCTTTGGCCAGTTTGGGTCAGCTGTCCTGGCTGTGCCCCCTCCCAACTTCTTGTGCACCCCCAGCCTTCTCAGTCGGCAGAGCATGAGAAGCTGAAAAGTCCTTGACTAGTGTAAGCACCACCTAGCAACAACTAAAACATCAGTGTGTTATCAACATTATTCTCATCCTAAATCCAAAATACAGCACTATGCCAGCTACTAGAAAAATAATTAACTCTATCCCAGCTGAAACCAGGACAATATTTAACTAAAACTATTTTTTTTATGCATGAGGGAATTTCCAGCTTATCAATTAATTGTTCTAATGCCAGGTATTTCTAGATGAAGTGCCTTCTAGCACATCTAACTGCAGAAAACATGCAGTTGGCTTGCAGATTATATATATACATAATATTATTTATATTTCATCTGATTTATCTGTATTCCAGGGTATCTATACTTCTAATTTTATTTCTTAAGTATATGGAGTTGAATTGAATGCAGATATCTACCATTGGATGAGTATCTAGATGTGCTTTAATACCAAAGGACTTTCAAACAAAGTATGTTTTAAGGTTTCTTCATACTGAAGAAGACTTCTACACCTGGTGAGATGACTCATTCCCTGAAACTGCCTTTTCAAGTCCATTAAGAATATAGACAACTAGCTCAGAAGTAGACAACCACAGCTAGAGAAATGCATTCCAGCCATTACAGATCATACTCTGTTTCAAAGTTCCACAGACTGGACTATGCGGTACTATAGGAATCATCCTGTCAAAAGATGGGAACCTAAGAAAGAAGAAAAATTTTATAGCGAGTCATTCACTTAAAATTACTTCTATAAATAAGACTCCCTTTTCTTCCATTAAAATTGCTTTTATCTGTTAGAAAACTCCAGGAAAAACTGCTATATTTAAATTCAGTTATGTTTATGCTTTACATGTTGGGTGTTTCCAATTACTATATTAAATATACCAAATCTCAGTGGAATGACTGGTGATAAGTGTTACATATTTATAAATAGCATGCATTCCCAGAACCATGCTTTCAGTCATTAGGATCACAGATTCACATTGCTGAATGACTCAGTAGGTCAATTAGTCCATGTCCCCAGCCTAAATATGTATGAAAATGTGACAGAAGTTTGTCTATCTTGTTCTTAAATGCCAACAACAATATATCACACAGAGTCCCCAGGCAGTCCTTTCCAGTGATTTCCTCTCCCTTGGCTTCAGAAACTTTTTCCCCCAAGATCTAATCTGTATCCTCTTTGCAATGTAGTCTAGTTCCTGGGTCAATGATGGATGTCTCTCCATTATAGGCAGGGAAACAGGTTACTCAGTCCTTTAAAACAGCCGGTTATGCTCTCAGCCTTCTCTCTTCTGAGCTAGGAAACCTCAGTTCCTTCTATCTTTCTTCATAGGTCTTGTTTTCAGACATCTGCTCATTCTAATTGCTCCCCTCTGGCTCCTCTCCAGTCAGTCCTCAGTTTTTCTTGAAGTCTTTTGAGTTGAAGCCTTGCCAATACAGAGGTGACATGAATTGCATCAGTGCTGCAGACTGCCCTCCTGTTTATACAACCCAGGAGGATGACTCCTTTTTTGCAGCAGTACAAAAGTGTTGACTTCTATTCAGTTTGCAGACTGTGATAACCTTCCACTCCCTCATGAGAAAGCAATGCCCAGGCTGTTGTTACCCAGGCTGTGTTTGCAAATATGGTTATTTCAACCTAAGTGGTATACTTTCCACCTGTCCTTGCTGAATAGCACTTTCCATGACAAATGTCAGGTTTCTCAAGATGATTTTGAATGTTACTCCTTTCCTCAAACTTACTTATAGTCTCTCAGTATACACTTAGTAAGCCCTTTCTCTTTTCAGCCATTCATGTAATTAATCAAAATATAATAGTATTGGACCCACAACAGACCACAGCATAGCATCACTTGACACTTCTTTCCATTATGACCATGAACTATTGAAATTTCTCTCTGGATATAGTTTTCCTTTTTACAGAATGCCTTATGGGTAGGCCAGAACAAAAATGGTCTTGACAACATTAAACTTCGTCTCATTCTCTTCAGTATGCTAACGAATCACAGTATATTTACCAAAACCACACCCAGAATGAAAAAGATACCCATGTCACCATCAATATGGAAAGATATATTAATGTGTTCAGTGTACATCCTGGAAAGCATTTATCTGAATGTCTGGCCTCAGTGTAACAAATTTAATCTCATATACTGTGAGAGTCTCATCAATTTAATGGAATTATCAGCAGTACAAAAAATTAAATAAATTCTGAAGATATCTTGAATTAAGCTGTAAGTCTCTACAGGTTAAAAGACAGAAAAATATGTGAGGGTAACTTAATGATGAAGTTTTACAGGATGTTGTGCACTCAGCTCAGGGGATAAAATAGTGTGCGTTTAACACTGTATTGTAGTGCTGAGGTGCACTAGGGCAGAACCAAGGAGTTTGTCATTTCCTAACCTTTGAGGACTAAACTATGCAATCTATTTTCAGGCTTAACTCTGCCATTAATTTTTGAGATTAGATCTTATTTTTAATTTAAGAGATATATGCCTTCAATGTAATAATGCTTTATAGATCACTCTTTCAGATTAAATTAAAACATTTCATTTAGGTTGGAAGCATGTAGGGCTTTACTGCTACCTTCTCTGGGCAAATTCAAATCCCAGTGAAGTCAGAATCACAGTAATGCACATCATAGAAACTGCTCTGGTACTAGGAATTCAGAGAAGCTTTAATGCTTTCAGTGTTTTTATTCAAGAAAGAAAAAAAAAATCCATGATGTTGATGTAAAAGCTATGTGTCTTTGTGCAAACGAAAGATCCCTCTTATAAGTATTTTATGAGAGCTTTACTCCGAAGAAAGAGACAGAGCACATGTGGTGTATTGCTGGCACTTCACAGTGAAGTGATTATATAGATACTGCAAAAATGAATTATTTATTGAAGTTTATATATTTTTCCATTGGGCAGATATACATTTCCTTGAAAATATTTTTACCCAGTCTATGTTTAATAAACCAGATATACTATGTTTATTCCTTGACCAAAAAAAATGAACTCTACTTTTTTGAATTCACAGCGTTTTGCAATAGTCGTAAGCACCAGGAAATCAAAGAAGAGCTCTTTGTACCATTCTTCCCCCTGTGACTGTTCTGTTGCGTATACCAGCTTTCCAATTCAAAGTAATAAATGCATCGATCTTCTAACATCTTGACAGTGGAGTTCCTCTAACTCTGCATTAGCACTAAACACAAACAAAAAATTTAGTATAAGCAGCCCCAAGAGACGCTTCAACCAGGTTTCTGCATTTCCCCAGGCTAAATCAGCTCCTGAAAACTTAATTTAAGAAACTGACACAGACACTACAGTTAGAATGGTAAATCTACTCCCTGACAGTTTCTTAAATAAAGTTTTCAATCACTGATTCAGCCTACAGAGATAGAGTTCTGTTCTAGTTACTCCTCTCAAGCTACGCTCATTAAAGATCATTGCTCCTAGTGTTTCATCTTAATCCTGGCTGGAAACTGGAGGGTCTTTGGATACAGAGCTGGATACTGAAGAGATTTTCTTAAATGAAATTTTAGCTAGCCAGCATGAAATGCTTGTAAATAAAATATGCACACCTAAGTACTGTGATGATATGATTCAAATGGAATGAATTCAAGAAACAGAAAACATTTTGAAATAATTTCCTAAATTTTTGAGCACTTTCATTTTTTTATTCCCAGTTACTTGTGAGATTTCATTGGCAAGATAAAGAGCCCTAATTGTAGCTGCATCATTAAAAATCTTTGGGGCCAATATTTATGCCACTCCAATGCAATCCTTCCCTCCCCTGTTTCACTGAAGGAGACACGTCCAGGTTGTATCAAGGCAGAAAGCATGTAAGTTATAAATCTATTCTTGGTTCCTGGAAGGATGTTTTCCCTGCAGAGTAGCATACAAGTCAGATTTGAGTTGCTGTTCTTTTACTAGTATCATATTCCCCGGTATGTTATAGTAGGGTTTTGATATTCATATTGCAGGAAGGCAATCCATTCTCTTTTTTGTTTGTTTGTTTGGCTGTTTGGGGTTTTTTGTTGTTGTTTTGGTTTGGTTTGGGTTTTTTTAAGAACTGCAACAGCACTTCTAAGTTTTCAAGGAAAGACACTTTGAATTACAAAAATATTTAGGTTGGCAGGTCACCTTGTGCAACTCCCTCCTCAAAGGAGGGCCAATTAAATGACATTGTTCAGGTGCTTTTTTTGGTCAAATTTTTAATATCTCCAAGGGTGGATGGAGTTTCTACCTCATCTCTGGGCACCTATTGTAGTGTTTGGCCTGGTTAAAAAAAAAAAAATCCTTAAATCTGGTCAGAGTTTCTGTGTTCCAGCTAGTGTTTGTTGCCTCTTGTCCTTCTGCTGTGGACCTCCAAGAGGAGCTTGGCTCTGCTTTCCCTAGGCCCTCCCTTTAGGTAGTTACAGGCAGCAATAGGATCCCACCAAGCCTTCTGCTATTAACACTGAACTGGCCCTGCACCCTCAGCCTCCCCTCAGACATCCTGTGCTCCAGTCTGTAACTAGCTTGGTGGCCTTTGCTGGACTGGTTCCAGGATGTCCATGTCTCTCTTGTACTGGGAGCTCAGAACTGGACTCAGCCCTCCAGCTGTGCTCTCATCAGTGCTGAGCAAAGATGAAGGATCACCTTCCTCAGCCTGCTGGTGACACCCCTCCTAACGCAGTCCAGAAGGTTGTTGGCCACCAGGAGCCCAGGCCCACTCTGATCCCCTGCCAGTCAGTGCTCAGCCAGAGAGAGAGCTGCATTCTCATTGAGAAGTGAGCAAACTACTGACGGTCCTGTGCGAGAGCAGAGCAAGAGACCCCCCACATTCAACTTGTCTTGGGACTAATCAATGTAAATTTGAACTGAAAGGCTATCGTCGTTTTTGCACAATCCTGTGAGATGGAGCAAAGCATCCAGACATAAGTCTTCAGTGACAGTGGAGCTGACACCTGACATGAACTGTCACTGAACTATCATTAATACATAGCTGATCTAGGAATTAATTTTTAAGGGTGCCTGCCAGACATTATATCCTGCTCTTCAATTAATGGGGTTTTCTGTGCTGCCTTTTATAAAATATCTCTTATATATTTACGCTTTAATACCTGAAGTAAAAAGCAGAAAAAAAGACTGTTTAAAAAGGAAATATTTGAATCAGTCTGTATTGGTTTTCTTTATATTAATTTTGATTTATCTTTTAAAAAGAGAATAAAGCTTTTACAAGACTACACTGGAAAATGCAATACCAAACAACATTTGTTACATCATTAAACAACATGGTTTATTTGTTAACTGATATATCTTCTACAAAATACCAGATGAAAATATTTGTATTTAAGAGGAAAGAGAATTAAATCACAGGAAACAAAAGCTTATGTAAAGAGTTTTAGGAAGAAATAGTGTGATATCTGGAAAATTACTTGTTACCAGCTAATAGCACCATCAGTTCAAAACTGTAACCCTGCCAACTGAATCTGCATAATACATTTTGTACATCTTATATATATTATACAGGCTGGTATATATTTTGTACGAACTGGTGTTAAATAGAAGATTGATTAGCCAAATAATGGATCTTTTTATTGAGGTAATTTTGCCATCCTAAATTAGGTGTTCTTGCATTATATACAAGGATACATATATTCTCGTATATGCAGGTAGTCCTTTATGCTTTAGCAGCATTGCATGCCACGTAGTCAACATATGAAAGAGTGACTATTCCTCTATGCTATTCATCTATGGATTAGTAACTTAACTGGTTTAAATTGCTACAGTTTCTTTTGCAGTACATGAGGTGCTCTCCATACTAGCTAAAAAATCTAACATGGCATCATAATATTATTCCTCAGGGTGTGCTTCTGAAAACTTAATAATAACCATACATTTATCCAAACTTATGCACTGAATCTTTTTAAATGGCTTTGAATTGTTCTTAGGAGGCTGCAATTTACTAAAGTAGAGGGCATTGTCATGTCTTAGCAATAGCTCTCAAGAGGAAAGGACATGCACTTGAAATATCAGCTTGTCTGATATTGAAGTTTGTTTATTAATGCAGGTGATAAAGTTTCCTTTTAGCCTGAGACTTGTATTGTCAGAATAGAAGTTTGTGAATAGCTTATTTTTAATTTCTGAATCAAGGAGATTTGAATCTGCATCACCTACACTGGATATGTGGGAGTGTTAACATTTTCNTGAGAATGTTGAAACACATTTTTTGAAGTGTTGTTCACATTCTTTCCTTTTCATTTTGAAATCTAAAATTAGCTAAAACTGGAATTCTTGAGTAGTCTCATTATTCAAAATTATTTCTGAGGCATAGTGTAGAAAAAAACAAGAACAGGAGAAACTCTGCATCTTGTTTCTTAGAAATAATTCAAATAATTCTCAAATGCAGGATGCAGCCAATATACAAAACATCTGTAATTCACTCTGTGTCCAAGATAACTTAGATCTTATTATTTCTGTACTTAGATTACAGTAGTGCATGATCAAATTAGTTTTAACAAAACTAATCTGTGGTCCATGCTAAGTGACATAATATCACACCACAAAAAGAGAGAGCAATTTCACCTACTATTAAATTAATTACTGCATGTAAAGTGAAAAGAGTTTGATTTATCAAATCTGAATATAGCCTTAGGTATTCTAATAACCATCATCAACTGCAAGGACATGAATGAACTCTTTATGAACTAAAGTTTATCAGAATCATATAACATGGTCCTGTGACAAATGTCTTTTATTTAAAAAAGTAAATAGAACCTTCCAGACAGGAATGAAAGGTGGTTTTCAAAGTCTGTGGGGTAAGTATAGCTCAGGCAAATGGAGCTTTTGCCACACGTGAACACTGAAACCTGTGACACAGTTTTTCCTGTGTCATCTGGTGGAGTTGCAGCTGTGCAATCCCTTGAAACTGGTAAAAGTCACATTTAGGTGTAAAATATGCCAAACTAATGGTCATAAACACACTTGCTATAAATACTCAGCAGTGCTGCAGTAGAGACTGCTATATACAGGCTTTGTGCACATCATGCTGAGTATGTGTTGGTGTGACTTGTTTTACTGTCACAAATTTGCAAGCTACATGAATGCTGTACGGCTTCAGATCTGAATCTAATTCTGTGGATGATGACATCTATCAGCCTGATCAATACTGGTCCAAGTTCCAGTGAAAGAGCCTGAAACAGTCAATGCATTTCTTGAACAGGGCATAAGGGCTATATGGAGCTAGCCCACACTTCCACTTCTGCCTCTGTGCTTCCTCACCATCAGACTCTGGCTGGCTTCCTGCTCGACATCTTGTCTAGGTTCTTTAAGCAGCTTTTCAGAGTCCTTCAGGAATACTTAGCACTCTCTTTCAGCTGGGTCCTTTCTATTGACTGCAGAGGAAGTCAAACCATTTAAATCTGGCTATTTCATTTCATACTGAGAATGCAAGTGGGTTGTGAGGACTAGCTATGCATTTTAAATTGATGCTTTAGCTCATTGAAACCTCCCCACGGAAGTAAATGCTTCTGATAATATTCACCTGGGCTAGATTTGAATCAAACTGAGTAAGACGACTCAACATGCTTTTTAGTAATTTCCCGAAACATCCAGGCTTCTTTTTAATTATTCTGAAATCTTAATGCATATAAAATTACTACTGGCTAGAAGTGCTTAGAGTGCTCTAGAGCACTATGTACAACATGAATTTATCCTCAGCCTGGTGCTTCATGAAGCCTTTCTTCATGACAATGATCTTATGTTTTCTACCACTTCTGGGATAACAACATTGTTTCTGTGGTCTGAGAACTCTGTTCAAGTCTGCTTACTGTTTCCTGCGCATGCTGCAGGTGATAGATTTGCCTAGATTTGACAGCAGAGGCTGATTCAAACAAAAACCTAGAATTCTGTGTCATAGCACAGGGACTGCAACTTCTCAGTGCCCGTGATAAGTGACATTGGGCTACCGGGATGGGCTCAATTCTCTTGTTCTGCAGAAAAAAAATTCAAAGGATCTTAGCCCAGAATATTCTTAGTCTAATAATATTCTGTTTA
>VZTV01022043.1:22583-42883 GCA_013400875.1 Anhinga rufa | reverse complement strand
CGCTATTCTGACTCATTCTCTTTCTCTTTCCTGTTCACTCTTTGGCTTCAGTTTCATGCTAACGTTACACTTCTTACTCACCAAGTGGTACAGTCACTGCTGCCTTCAGCACAACTTTAAAAGCCTTCCTTTCAAATCTTTGGAGAGAAAGCACAGTCTGACAGATCACCTTTTATTTATCCTGTCTGCTTAGGAAGCCATCTGCCTAGGCAACAAGGCTTGTATTGAGGCAGCACCTGTGCAATGTGCCTGGGGAGGAGCTCCCCCATCCTAACACGGGGTCTGGTTNTAAGCAGTCACCCTAACCTTTTCTGGGCAGCCCTGGGCCACGTTTCCCCTTCTCTCTGCTCCTCCTGTCCCTTTGCTGCCTTGTGCAAGTGCTGCTAGAACAGCTGAATGGAAAGGTTTCCATGTGGCACAGTTTGCCTTTTCTTTCTCTCTTTAACAGGTTGCTCTAAAAAGAGCTAAAAGCAAATCCCAAAGAAGCCATGAGAGCTTTCCCACCGGTGTTGGATCAGGATCAAGCACTGTGAAAGACATATTTTTAAAGGAGGGTACAGTGACCCTGCTTGCGGCTAGAGGATGAGCCAGTTGAAGCATGCAAAGTGTGGAAGAGTATGACCAACTCTTTGGGTAAAGGGATACATGGATTTCACAGAATTTCATGGCTGATCTCTAGCTACATTTGGAGGTCTGCAAACCCAATGTCTATTTACTTCTCTTTTCCAACTTTAAATTTAAGCCTGCAGGTTTTCAAGGTGCTTCAGCTAGAATCACAGTTATGGAGGAGATATGAATTACTGATCTTGCTTTTTCATCTTCCTTCAAGTCTGAATCCAGGTTTTCTAAGGTAACTTACTTTCATTTCAGTGGTTTTTGAACTGGGGTCTTCAACAGTTTTGAACCATGACAATACTATCACCTTAAATCCATAAATACTTTGTTTTATTAATAGTATTTTTTGATGGATCTTCTTTAGGGAAACCCCAGATGGGCTGTATTGCCTATTTTTTTCCTTTTATTCATTAACCAGGGAACATTACTGAATTAAACAAACAGTGTTCTCCTGTAAATAGCTATTCTGTTTTGTTTATAACTTATTGTGATCCTCCAGTAGTTTTATTATTTTATCTCTTTTTATATTTTCAGTCAATTTCCTCGTAAACTAAGTAAAACTCAGTTTTTAAAAATTCCTGTAATCAAGGTCCTGCCCTTCAAAAGAAGGGTCCTTCAGATTTTGGGTACTATTTCCAGTTTCAGCATTTTTATTGACATTGTCATTAACTCCTCTTCAAGATCCTTCAGATCTCTTGCATGAATAATCTCTGATCTAATGACCACTGTCTGGTCTTTAACCAATTTATGGCCCAGGCCTTTTCAGGTTATTACCTTTCTTCAATTTGTAAATAAAAAGGAAGGACAGCCTTGTCTTAATTTGAGACATCATTGTCTGCTCTTGAAATGTAAAAAGAATATAAAAATAAAGCATAAACCCCTCCAAAATGAGATGTTAAGATATTCAAAAAGAGCTGACAATTGAATCAACTGAATGCAAAGTTTTCCTCCCAAAAATGTGGCTGTAGAAATGAAATCACCGGTCTGTGTAGGCTGTGCTGGTTCAGATGTGAGAAACATTTTTTGGTCTTACATGAACATTTCCCCTTGATCCCTGGCTTCAGATGAATTTACGATAAACTTGTTGCTTTGTGATAAATACCACTCCTGCCCCACACTAATTGCTTTATAAATTATTGTTTTTCTGTTGCATCCTCATTCTCCAGTCCTGTGCATTAAACTCCACCTTTCTGCCTCTAGCCTGGAAACAGCCCACTCCAGACTGTTTTGATGGGCATTATACTGGAAAAATAATTTCTCTGTATTGTTGACTGCCTGTTGGTTGATCACCCCTGGGCTGTGAACACCCAAACACGCAGGGTGATGGCATCTGCCCCAGCTTGGCTGGTAGCTGGCAGCAGTCATCACCTCTTTCATGGGCAACTTTGCAGGGAGAGCAGGAGAGCCAACATCTGTGGCTCCCTGAGGGACTTTGGGCAAGACAGAGAGGAGGCAGCAAAGGGAGGAAACAAGAGGGCATCTGGGCAAGTGCCTGCCCTGTTCCTGCCCTTGTTTTCCTGGCTCCATGGCTATAAATAGAGATGCCAGTCTCCAGAACTGTCAATCTAACATCCTCCACCCTCATGAAAGTAACTTTTAAAAAGTGACACGGATCGAACATGTAAAATGCTTTTTAATTTTCATGTAAATTCTATCTTTGCTCTCCGGAGTCTGGAGGTGTCCAAAATTTGAGAAGCAGAAAATAGAAGATCTTAAAAGAAACGTTAAGCTATTTGCTAGCTTCTCTGTATAAAAAGCATTTAAATGTGCAGCGTTCTGAGTCTTTAAATACCATGAACTAGGTTTTATATTCTTTTTTTTTTATGCTTTGCCCATGATTCGTATGTCAATAAGTTGAGCTGTGTTTGTTGTCTGAGCTCTTTTACTTTCTGTTCCCCAGAGTGAGTGTCATTGTTGTAACAGGCTGCTCTATCATTTCCCTGTGTTCACCAGATGATCAGTTAATTAATGGTCCTGGCCCTCAGCACACTGGTTTATGACACCTAGCTGAGGATTGAGCTGGAAGATTTGCTGAAATATTTTTTTTTAAAGTGTTTATTTTACTGTGTTTTAAGAGAACAGGAACTGGGCACTGTAGGACACAAAGAGGAAAATAAATCGATATCCCTTTTTCATCTGCCAACACAGCAGTTCAGATCCTGTGAAGTCCTCTCCCTGTCTGCCCCCCATGGCTTCCAGCCATGACATTGCTGCAGCAAAACAGTGCTGCTCCTGCAGGGATGCCTTAGAGGAGATATAAGCAACCTCAGGAGTGCTTAGCACTTGATTCACATATTTCTGGTTAAAAAAAAAATTGCATTGGAGTGGTAAAAACCTCTGTCGAGCAAGGCAGAGCCAGGCAGTAGCACTGTGTGTGCCCGCAGGCAGAGCAGCAAAGACTTGCCAGACTTCTTAGAGGTCCCTCTCAAAAGCCTGTTTTCCAGGTTTCCAAAGATGGAGATAAAAATTCATCCTTTCATCATCTCTGAAAGATTTTCCTAAGGATACCCTGCTGTGCACACACACACACACACTTTGCCTAGGCCCACTGGGAAACTGAATTACAAACACAGTGCCCCTAATCATACTTAATTTTAGTCTTGGCTTAGAGAAATATTGGAATAGGATTAGTGTTGCTTCCAGTCAACTCAAGATCTGGTTCATATGATGCAATTGCTGAATAATGCTGAGGAGGTGAAAATATGTACATGTGCTCAGAAGACTGAAACATAGAGGTGGAGTAGATTAGCCCTTGCGTTTTGTTATGGGATAAACTAGGGAACAGTGAGCTAAGTAGAAGAGTGTGCAGGCTGGCATATGAGTTGCTTTGTCACGGGCAAAGTCCCATGGATGTTTCAGTTGACAGATATCAACTGATATGTTGTGATGTTTTGGAATTTTTCCTTCTGGTCTTCAACCATTGAATATAGGGGGGTCTCCCATACTGGGGTTTTCAAGTTACCTAAGGAGGCTTTGAAATGGAAAGGTGACTCATTGAAGTATGTCTTTTTCTGGCTGCAAACTGCCAGCCAGAAGATCACCTCAGATCTGGGGGGTTTTGCTCTTTGCCAACATTAATCAAATGATTTCTGTGAATAGTGCTTAGTTTGTGACATGCTATAAGTAGTTCATAATCCTTAGCTGATGTATGATATCAGGTGGCAAAACACTACTCCTTTTATTGCACATTATAGTCATAAAGTATATTTTACTTATTTGAATGGATTTATAAATATACAGAAAAGCTTTGCTGGGGAATATCATACTATCCTAATTTTACTTTTGTTGAATGATGTCCAATCTCTGCTTAAAATTCCCTGTTCTGATGGGTATTCCAGCTGGCAAACTAGAACAGTCACAGTAAATTCATTTCAAAGTGCAAATTAATATTTGCCAAGATGCACTCACTCTCTGCAGCATTCAATCAGATCTCCCTAAAGCATAATGGGTGGAAAGACTGAAATGGATGCGATACCTATTGCAATTCACATTGATGTTACTAATGGGAGCTCTAAATGAGAATTGGATCAAGCACTAGATGAATTAATATGTCTCTCTAGTACTTAATTAATCAGTCAGTTTATCAGTAATTATGAATACAGCACTTCTGATCTTCAGGAAAAGCTCACCCCCTTCCTAGGAACTATGCACATATGTGATTTTTATGACTGGGAAGTGTACATTTATGAGTTGCTCACTACAGTTCTGGTTTGGTTTGGTTTTATTTTTATTTTTTTTTCAATTGAAAAGTTACTTGCTTTTTTCCATTTTTATTAACTGACATTTTCATGGAAAGCACATGTTCCCACTGGAAAATTTATGTGAAAACAGCCTTTAATCGCTTTTTATCAGAACTGTTTTAAACATTCTCCAACCAGTTGCAGAGTTTGCACATGCTGAGGATCCCCAGAAACCTGGGTTGTTTTAATAGAGTAGGTAGAAACATTTTTATGTAGTATAGAAGTTTTTATTGTTTCTTAGAGAAGCACTAGGAGAAGTGTTTGTGCCCAGATGTTTTGAGATTGTATTAATTGATGATATTTAGGACTGATTTTTATACTGGTATTTTATCAGACAGATATAGCTTTAGTGGGAGATTTCAAAATTAGTGATAGATTCACTACAAAGAAATTATTTGGTTGTTTTTTTGTTTTTTTTTTTTTTTTATTTGACGGTAACAGCTATAAGGGCTGAACAAACTTCAGCTGATTTGCTGGATGAAGAAGAGTCACAGTACAATGTGTTCAGATCCTGACGCCTCTTCTATTTTAGATACTTGGTTGAGCTGAGGCTCATCTAGAGAAAGAATGGTCCAAAACACTGATATTCTGAATTAGCCTTCAAGGTGAGGCAAAAACACTGCAGGAAATCATTAGATGTCAATACTGTGGGAGTGGGACCTGCAACAAAGCAATGATAGTAACAAGGACACAAGACAAACATTTGTGTTTAAGCCTAATGGAAGTTTCTGACATACTTCAGTCCCACTAATGGCTGTTCTAGGTGACTGGGTAAACTTCAGGTTTGGGGGCCTTGTAATGAGATTAGCCTTGGAGGGATCTTGGACCTGAAGCATTGGCAGCAAAGTTTGTATCCCAGTGCTCTGGATTTCTAGGCTGTGGTAATTGTATTGAGATTCCTGAAGGAAGTAGGAATGAAGAAGATGGGCAGCTTGGAATGACTTCTTTTTCTTGGACAGAGATTGGGAGTGGAGCAAATGAGTTTGAATGCAAGACAAAAAAAAAAAAAATCTGTGGAACTGATGGTCTTCTCGCCTAGTGCTTCTCTGGCTGTGTCTTCTCATGTGTGTTTTCACCAAGACCCTAAATGAAGCACGGCAGTTATGAGGCCCAGATAATGAATTTTAAGGTTTCTGCTTCTTCTGTGGCTTGAAGTTAGTGGGGTATTTTTTAACAATGGCCTGATCTGGGTTGCTTTATTCTGCAGGTCTTCTCTGTTGGTCTTTGTTGCGCTGGGGTATAAGTCAGGACTAACATGTAGGAAGGAGTGTACTAGATTAAACTCAGGGGTTGTCATCAGTAAATCTCTCTGTTGTGGATGATTAGTGGGAGAATCAAATGAGATGTTTTAGGCTCTCCATGTGGATAATCTGAATAACCATGCTAGGAGCTGGCAAACTGACTTTTTTGGCTTGGCATTATTTTTACCTTTCATTTTGTTCTCTCTTTTATTATGTATTTTTCACTTACAAAGATGGCTGTATTTTCAATATGAAAGATATGTTTTCTAAAAAAGGGAAAGTAACTCAAATATTATTTGTTTCATTTGAAAACTGGCTGTTTTTTTCTAAACCTTCTGTGAAGTCAGCTCAGTTTCAAGCTTTTCAAGTTGGGTAGTTGTAGAACATATTAAGCATCTTGAATTTAAGGAAGCTAGCAGGATTTTATTTTATTTTTTTTTTAAGTCAATCCCTCTGTCAACTTCCATCCATATTGAATTTAAAGTAGACTTGCATTAGGTAGCAAATTTTCACACACCAGAAACCTGCCTTATGGGCCATTCTCTTTCTAGAAATACTGAGGTTTATATTGAGTTTATATTGGAGGGCACAAAGTTTTCCAAAGGTGATGACAGTGTGCCCTTGAATTGCTCTATGCATTGGTTGTATGGAGATGTGAGGGCACTGAAGTATTCTGCTAAAGCAATCTTATTCAAGGTGAAAACATGCTAGTCATAGTTTTCTTTCCTTTTTCTCCTCTTTCTTCATAGCCTTGGTGGCTTTTCGTGGTCGTAGTGACATGAAGTAAATCATCCCCCTTGGCCTGATGAGTAGCAGTTAATTCCTGTGATTGACACATCCCTGACGAGGCCTGTCACTGAGACAGAGGGATGGATTTCAGGATATTAATATATTTCTGTTCTTCATGTTGTGACAGAGAACGTGCATCACTATGAAGTAAGGTCTCAAGCAGCCGAGACTGAGGGCGCAGTTACAGCCATATCAGAGCCTTGCTGCCAGCTGACCCTGAAACTGGACTGAAGGCTTAACATGGCTCAGAGGGAGCACCCAGCAGCCTGATGGTGGAGGGGCTGGTTCACCAGGTGGGACCTGGCATGGAGAAGAGGTGCTCATGTTCACGCTGGTTTGTCTGGGGAGTTGAGCACTGGCTGGTGTCAAACAGTCCCACACTGGGTGTGTGCGAACCCTCTCTGTGCTCAGCTAATATTCACAGAATCACAGAATGGTGGGGGTTGGAAGGGACCTCCAGAGATCATCTTGTCCAGCTCCCCTGCGTGAGCAGGCACACCCAGAGCAGGGGGCACAGGACCGCGTCCAGGCGGGGTGTGAATGGCTCCAGGGAAGGAGACTCCACAGCCTCTCTGGGCAGCCTGGGCCGCTGCTCTGGCACCCTCACAGGAAAGAAGTTTTTTCTCATATTTAAGTGGAACCTCCTGTGTTCCAACTTGTGCCCGTTGCCCCTTGTCCTGTCGTTGGGCACCACTGAGAAGAGCCCAGTCCCATCCTCTTGATACCCACCCTTCAGATACTTATAAACATTGATAAGGTCCACCCTCAGGAAAGGTTTAATAGATATTTTCCAACGACACTTTGAATATCAGTGGGCTGGTGAGCCCAACCGTGGGAGATGTAGCACCGTTCCTAACCTCAGTGGACCTTTCAATTCTGAGCTGCTAACAACTATTTAATGACTGAGTAGCTTTGATGTTCTGCTAATGTGCCTTCCTTTGCTCCCTTGTAATAGGTCTTTTCCAGTTCCCTAAGCTTGTTCACTGCCTGACTGAGCCAATAGCTTTGCCATTTTAATGGGAAAGGAATGGCTTGCTAGACTCAAGCATAAAAATATTTATTTGCATTGTACATGCAGGCTGGAAGGAAATCCTTTAATTAAAGACCTGAGAGGTCAGAGAAGATACATGGGATGAATGAACTCAATTCATCTATTGGTATCTGTATGAATATGCACAAATTCAATGAACTGGTGAAAGCACAGTAAATTTAATTCATGCAGTGAAAATTTAAAACATGGAAAGGAAAATCCAGGAGGGCTTCTCTGCCTAAATAATCAAAGTGGGAACAGAGCAGAGATCAATTTAAAAAGCACACATACAGCCAGAATTTTCTGTTACAAACACCTCCAGAATCACTGTTTATTGCACAAATAGAATTGTACTCTTTGTTTCTCTTTGAATAAGTGTTTAAATATTTTTAGAATATTTATATATATATTAAACACAATAAATTAAAAGGAAGAGGAGGAAGACATCTGGTTACAGAAATATATGCTAGTTCTGCCCTCTGATGATGTCAGGTCATATTTATAAACTAATTGGTGATTTTGGAACCACCAAACCTGTACAGGATTTCAGTAGTAAGGAATTCAGCATGACACAAGGTCTGGGGGTCTCTGTGATGGAATAACACTGTGAAGTGAACAACTGATGGCAGAACAAAGCAATCCAATATAAGAAAGAACAGGCAATTTTAGTAAAGTTAAAGAAAAGTGTTCTAATTTATAATTTAATAATGTTTTAGGTTTTTGATAAATTTTGTTTCTGTAATGGAAGCATAAGCTCACCAGTTACAGACATCAGGTGCCATGCAGTACAAGAAGGTAATACACATCTGATCTTAAGAGAAAAGCTGTACTGTGAATGGAGAAATTCCTGTCCAGGAGTAGAGGAGCAGAGCTGCCCTGAAGCCTCCCTGCAGTGCGGATTTGAGCCTAGGGACAAGCGAGCATCTGTTTCCAAATATCCCTGTGTTTCACTCAGAGATAAAGCGATGGGAAATTCTGGCTGCAGGGAATCACCAGTCTCCCATTAAGCAAATAACATTGTGATGAGCAGCGTACTGAGACTGGAAGGCTCCTTTATGGGTTATAATCTGGGTATTGCCATCTTCTGAATAGTTCTGCTTTTGGTTGTCTCTGTTTAAGGAAGGCTGTGCTTGGTGGCAGCACTTCCAGAATTTCCTCCATTATTCAGGTAAACCATGCTATTCCCTTGGTTCTATCACTTCTCAGTCCCACACACTTATTTCCCTGCCATTTTGGGCCCAGATCTGTTTTTGAGTCGATTATGTTGTTCAATACAATCATCATTGTACTGATCTCTGGATCAACAGAAATTTGACCCATCATTTATCACTGCAAGTAAACTCTTTAGTTTCTTTATATCCCTTCAAAAAACTAAGCAGGTTCAGTGTGTCCTGCCCCACTTCTTGCCTTCAGTGAATATGCTCCATCGACACAGGCAGCCTTTCTCTGGGGGCTCTGGAAGTACGCTTTTCCATGCACTTAAAGCATCCCCCTCTGCAGAGGCTGAGCCTGTTGGTCTCATGCTCAGCGCTGGGGACATACTGTGCCTCATGCTTTGTTTTGTTCATTTATTCACATGGAATTAAAAGTACTTTGCATCAAAAATAATGAATAAGTAGGGCAGGGTAGTGAGTTAAAAATAAGTTGTGACATGCTTCAAGCGTTCCTTCATGTCCGGTTACATCTGATTACTGTATTACTTGCAGTGACCACTGTCACAACCATTTCCCTTGCCCGGTTAGAATAGCTAATGCAGCAGCTTCCTACCGCTGGGCTTCAGGACTGGAACTGCAGAGGAAAATGCAAAGCTGCACTATCCTAACCATAGCACATGATGAGAAATGATCTCTGTTGGCAAATCCAGCTTTAAAACGCTGTACTGAAAACATTACTCCATTATTTAGGAGGAGTGGGTGGAGCAGGCCTATTACCAGCCACTGCTATTACTCTATTACTGATGCTCTAAAAGTTTTTGAAGAAGACAGGCTGAAGTTGTTCAGTTATTAATAGAGATGTTATATTTTATTAATTTCAGATGAAAAAAACATAGTGTATGATATAAAATTCCCTGAAGTTGAAGGGAGGCATGTTTTCAGTACGTTGAATCATTTAAAAGAAGTCGAGTGAGGTGACATTATGAACCTTGCATCTTTTGGATGTTTTTTCTACACATCTCTTTAAGTGGTCCCCTCACACCATCCAGCCAAGCACAACAGCTGCCCTTTAGGTCCTCTGTTCTCCATAGTGGACTCTTGCAAGCATTCCTGTACCACATTTTCTGTGCAAAGGACTTGAGTACAGGCCTGCGCCTCTGCCATGGCACTGAGCTAATGCAGGTGGCTGTGCACTACAGAAACAGTGCTACGTGGCTGTGTTTACCTTCCTGCATGCTTCCAAGCTGTACCAGAGGCTGTCCAAAAAATAGAGGGCTGAGTTTTTGGGCATGCCTTTTGCCTTTGTTTTAGGGCAAGGCTCTGAACACCGTGCTGGTGTTGGGTGGTGGAGGAGAGCACCTGCAGAGTAGCACAGACATTTCCTTCTTGTATGAACTGTAGCATAGGATACATCGGGTTGTTGTAGTGTGGGGGCAGAGTCTTTTTGGCATGTTCATAAATTCACCTTTGCCCACAAGTGTGGAGAACTCAGCTGCTGAGTAACAGCATTGGTTTTACTGGGTAAAGTTTGCTCACAACTGACAGCTTTGATGGACCAGATTCTTGCAGGAATAAAACAAATGCTCAGTTCGTATTAATGCTCAGAGGCTGTGACAATTGTGGTGCACTTTGGGGTTGACACCTGTTCAGTGCTGGTTAATCCTGAATTTGTCCCATTAAAATATAATCATGCTGTCATTTCAAATGTTTTCTGTACAGACATGCACAGAACTGAAAAAGCTTTTTTATTCCACTCCAGCTGCCTGAAGGAGATAAGTCCTATCTATATCTCAGTTCCATGCTTTGTATCTACCAGAGACAGGAATCCAACACACAGATATAACTGAGGCATCACTGTGTTGGAGAGTGGATGGGTATAAATATGGGACTATGGACAGATGCATATTTTGTAATTCCCCTTTTACAGATTTTGTTAAGGTAAATTTGCAGGATTCCTCCCCTGCCATTTTTTTTTAATATTCAGTGTTTTTGCTGTGCATCTGCATTTGCAGCCTAGCAGAATTTGGCCTAGTTTCTCATTTATTTGTTCCTGAGGATTAATCTAGTACAAACATTTTTTCTAAGTGCTAAAGGCAACTTGTATCTTGCAGAAAGAATAAAGTGTGTCATCAGGTAAGATACTGATACCAAAAGTAGCTTCACAAATAAATTGAGAGCTAAGAAATAATGTCTGTTAATCTGTAGGAAAGGTTCTGCCATGACATCAATATCCACATAGAAAAAGCCCAGCGTAATATGAATGCTAGTGGTTGCAACTGTATTGAATACATAAGCAAAAATGCCTCCCATCATTTTTAAGTGGGATCAGCTTTTGATAAAAGGATGAAGAATATTCCTTACTTTGTCATTCTTTTCCATTTCACTATTTTGTTTGTCAGTCTTTTGACTGTAAAATACTTAGTATGTTATCAAATGACACAGACTGCAGAGGAAAAAAAAGAGTTACTACTGACCCAGCAGGTTTCCATTTGCTGAAGCTGTTACTTGTGATCTTGGTTTTTGGTCCCATTTCATATACTGTGGTTCTTTTGGGCCACAGACAGGAATAGAAATGCTTAAGTCGGAATACAATGTTGGTGCTAATATGGCTTAGTTCACTCAAAAATCACAATGCACTTTGGAGCCACTTAAACTGAGCCTCTCTGTCCCGGCTGTGGAAAGCAGGAGCCTCCCATTTTGCTCCTGGGGAAAAGGCAGTGCAGAAAGAGAAAGTGCTCCTGCTGGGCAAGGTGTGCCATTTACTTTTTGTGCCATGGCCACATTCCAAACCAGACTGCCTTCACTTATTAACTTAATACCTGTATGTCAACTGAAAACCATACGCACTAGCAAGGTGACATGCTAGGATGGAGGTGAAGAGTAGAAGCTCCCACTGAGACAAGCCTTGAGAAGAGGACTACATTAAATAATATTTTTCCATTTGTGACAGCAAAAATAAAGATCACAGACTTTTCAAAGTATAAGCAGAAGATAAACACCTACTCACAACTGAAAGTCAAGGGGAATCACCTGCTATCTGTATGCACACAAAATCACGGTCAAAATCAAAGTGGAATAGCCTGGCTAAATTTCACTTCCAACCTGTGTGTTAATACAGAAGTTTTGCTATGGAAATATTCAGAAGTGATAAACACATAGGAAAAGAAACACCAAAACCCAAAAAGCTCCAGGAGATGAATGCTTTGAAATTTATGGGGACTTCAGAAAATTAGAATAACACTCAACCTTTTCAAAAGACCTGCTTTAGGTTCTGGATAATTGTTAATGAAAGTTTACTGGTGGTGGTTGGCTCCTGTTTTCCCAGCCATATGCAGACTCATGCAAGGAGACATTAAAACTGGTACCATCTGTGGCTGATAGTTTATAAGCCTTAATTAGTCAAAGTTTATCCTTACACTGAACACAACCAGTGTGTTTAGCAGACAGTAGGCCCACACATGTCAGCAAGAAGATTTCCTCTAGATATGCCATCATCCATGCCAGAAGAGTGGGAGGGGAGCTTTGAGGAGATGGCTACAAATGACTACAAAGAGAGACTTTTCCCTGTGGTATTCCAAGGACAAGGTTAACAATAATTTTCATATGTCCCATGGAAGGTATCTTCTCTGTAACTTATTAACAGATAGTTGAATACTTGCATTTGAAACTATTGTAATACTTCAACTAAAATGGATAGTTGGTCTGAACAAATCTTGATGACATCTGTCATCTCCAGCACCATCATGGAAGGACTCTAAGGTCTAGAAAATCATTTTTTTAACTTCTTCAGCCTCCTTTGAATTGTGATCAAGATCTATCTTGGGCTGAGATTCATATAATCTGATTTTAGCCAGGCTTGACAGCTAGTTTAGCATGATTGTCAGCAATTCACCCCATCCTAAGATAAGACGAGCCAGATGAATTGTCTGTTTCTCTCTTCTGACTAGATAATTAGTTTTGATTAAACTTTCTTCTTTCAAGCTTAGGTGAGAGGAATCCTTTGGTGTAGAGGCACTTTGCAATATTCTGTATTGCTTCCACCGTAACTCTGTCAGGATTTAGCTTCAGATGCCTGGAATTAAAAAAACAGTAGTCCAATCCTTAATGTCACAGATCCAGTTAATATCTTTTTCTTGCATTGGTTCCATCTAGCTCAGGTCTATGAATATCAGCAAAGCTAGGCCAGTGGTTTGCTCCAAGCAGCTCTGTTGAGAAAAGGAGATGGCAGAGCTTTTAGCTTGAAGGCTAATCCTTTTGAAAGCTGGGGGATCATAGCAACGATCCTCATCTTAGAGTGCATGAACTATCTCGCTGCTTCCTGTTACTGACTGATAACTGGAGCAGAGCTGGCTGTAGTTTTGGAGGCAGATGCAAAGCAATTCTTCCAGATGGAAGCCAGAGTGAAGCAGGCAAGATGCCATCTGGAAAGAGAGGGGCCTTGCTGTGCAGATGCACATTACAAAAATGATAGAAATATAAAATTGGAAAAAAAAATACGGTGAATGGGGTTGTTCTCTGCGTATCTTGCTGCTGAGTCCTGCCTTTCCAAAGTGTGCATTGTGCACAGCAGCATGTAGCCTGGTAATAAATTCCAGAATCTATTTCCATATTTCTGGAATTAGCTGAGGGTTTTTTGGTTTGTTTGGGTTTTTTTGTTTTTTTTGGTTTTGGTTTGGGTTTTTTTTTTTTTTTTTTGAGTCACTGTTTATTTTGCAGCATGGTGTTTAGCCAGATTTTGCACCCATCTTAATATCATATTTCTGAGAGCTGATGCAAATGGTGAGAAGTTTGGGCTCTTGCATTATACAGCTCCATGCACTCCACTGTATTTTGCCCAGGAACTGAAATGACAGACAGGAGGCATTGTGCAATGGATAGGGGGAATTGCACCATGGAGTTAAAGGACCTGTTTCTTAGAAAGTGCTTTTCAGTTTGATATTGGACATGTTTCCTCACAGGAATCTTATGGAGCCAGAAACAAAGAATGAACGAGGAGCAGAAAGTGAGAAAGCAAGGATGGTCTGGCTGGTGAACATGGGAATCCCAAAAAGCAGATCTCTCTTTGTGTGTCAGTTATCTCCCAGGCTATTTCTATACTGCTATTTACAACTGATCTTAGGGTCAGGAAAAGCTCATGCCAGTGGCTCTCTGTAGTGGATCTGTCAGCTCAGCCTCTGGCAGTGATCTGTCCCAAGCTTGGAGGCTGCTGAATTACCACTGGTTGCCTGACCATTCCTCTCCGGAGTGTGATGGGAGCTCAATCTGCACATCATAGACCTCTAGTTTGCCAGGCAGACAGCTTGTGATTTATCTTGAAACAACATAATTTAAAGAGTATTAATTCATAACAATCTGAGGATTACTAGATGTGAATTAATTACAGACTGGAAGGAGAGTTTTCTGAGGCAAATCTGCAGTGCAATCCTGTCTGTAGATTCGTGAATACATTTATGTTCAAGAGCCATCAAATCTCAGACAGGCTACATCTGCCACATCATTATTTTAAAAGTTTTTATCAAGGGAACAAACATGACAGAAGTCTGTGAGAAGCAGAAATAACAATGATCCATTTCAGCTACTCTTCAAATACCCTAATGAATTTGAGACTTTGCATGGATGGAGTCAGAACTGCTTGGTTGTGTGCCACAGTCTATACTGTCCTCACCTCTAGTGAGGACTTACTTTTAGGACCTTTTTTCTTTCAGATGGCAGGCCTCAGCTGTCTGGAAGCCGACAAGTATAAAGGAGTTGCTGAATAGTGCCTGTGACTGTACAGCAACAAATGTGTGACAAATGTGAGTGTCTTATAACACAAATTCAGTGACTTACTATCAAACTCCAAGAGTCCACAAAGAAAAATCAAAGCTCTTTCATATCATTCTGCTGCCTTTAATCCCCTGCCATGTAGGTAAGGCTGGGATAATGGCTTGAGTGGTTATGAGAAAGCTCTCAAATTGGATTTTGTGTTACAGGAGAACTGGCATTCTGGGTACATAATGAGTACACGTATTTCTGATGAGTGTACTGGGACTTTGGTGTTGCCTTTGTTTTTTAAAGAGAACTGTGACAATGCAGAGCTGACAGCACTTCTCATCCACTCTCTGGGCTCTCAGGCATGAAGCCTCAGGAGCTTCAGGCTCTTATCTCCTCTGGGATAGAAAATCCAATGGTTCCTCCATTCTTATCCCAGAAAACTAGACTGCAAACACTGTGCTTCAGGCAATTTTGCTGTGGCTGAGCTTACTGGACTTAAGAGATATAACTCCATTACAATATCTCGCAACCAGTAGTAAATATCCAGCTGTAGGAATCTCAACAGAAGCTATTTGAGATTCATACTCCTGGAGGGATGACATCTGACCGTTTAGAAAATCCATTAATATTTACAAAAATCCCTGGAAAAATACACAGGTTTTTCTTGCTTACAGAAAGCCACGCTGAAGGGTCAATGGACTGAAAACAGCTCTGAATAAATTGTGAGAAGGACTGTGATGTATCAAAAATCAGAATAAGAGTAGTGGGGGAAGAGATTCTTGACTCAAGCCATGATGAATCTTAACGTTAAGATATGATCTTAAATGCTGTTGTTTATTCCTGCCAACCAAAATAGCTGCCCAAGTTTTTCATGTATAGCCCTAGAAACCTGCTGTTGCTTAAGACTGAATGTTTGCACTGCTTCTAGGTAAGCCACTGCAGAGAATATGTACACTAATAAAAAGAAAATTTGAAATGAGGAAATATCACAGTCAGAGAGTACTTAAAGCAGACGGATAATTGGTGGTAGGGCTCTGAACCCAGGGGGAGCTGGGAGCTTTGAGATCCCACTGACCAGCTGAGGGTTGGTTTCCTGCAGGAAAGCTGAACTCTTTCTTCTGGGTGAGATGGTGCCAAAGGGCTCCTGCTGCGCTCCTGAAAGGACTGCACAGAGGGCTAAAAGCAGCTGGCCACACGGCCAGGCGATCAGCTGGCCTGCCATACACGTGGGGCTCTGGTTCACCAGCCAGCCCACGCCCACGCCCACCCCAGCTTAGAGGCAGTCGGAAGAGTAACTTGGCAGCTGCTCATCAGCAGCTCATGGAAGGCACTGTCTCCTGATATGGTTTTGTGGGTGATGAGAAGGCAGTTGCTTACCCAAAAACCGTTATAGTCCCTGACTGCACTCTGAGCACTGGTCTCCAGGTATAGTCAGAGGCAGCACTTTGCTGATAAGACTATGAGTTTTTGTTCAGAGTAAGCAACAAAAAAATCATACTGGAAAAGATTAGAGCAAGGAGTTTGGAAGCAAAGCCTTTTTTTCAAAGTGTTGCTCTTAATGATGTTTCTAGGCTGGAACAGAGAAGCTGAGAGCAGCAATTCAAATTTTCAGCTTCTCTACTAAGCAGTATTAATTAGGGTCTAATGTAAATTGACTGCACTGTGCTTTGAATCAGACTGTTGGTGCTGGACTGACACCTGACAAACTGGAAAAAATGAGCAGCTTTGCAAATTTATTCTTTACATACTGGAAAAGATGAATAAATCAATCAGGAATACGATGGAAACTGCAATATAGAACTGAAAGCTGTCACAATACTGGCTAGATGTACATGAGTGATCAAAGAATAAACAAATCATTAAGTGAAACAGTTTTCTTCTGGTACTATTACTTATCTGAAGAAATGAAAAAGTGTAGCCAGTCATTTAATGATTTTAAATTTTTGGTGACTATATTGTTCTGAATTCCCATTTCCAAATATGAGCAATAATGTAAGGAAGCATAGGAAATGTCCTACTGGATGAGACCAATAGCCCAGTACTCTCTATCTGTCAGAGACAGCAGGCTGCTATTTAGGAAGAACACAAGAAAATGGTCACATCCTCCAGTCCATTCCCCTGTATCCCTGGCACTCCCAGGGATGTACTTACAGCATGTCAGAGGGCATGTCCCTACCTAGTCCTCCAAGTATCCATTCAGACACCTGCTGTGCAGGAATTTGTCTTACCCCTTTGTCATCCTGCTAATACTATTAGTGTCCACAAGTGCCTGTGGCAGCCAGTTCCCATTGTTCATTGCTGTGTAATTACTTTGATTTAGTACTGCAGCTCTGTATTCACTTTATTCACCCTTTTCATGAATTTTGTCTGCCCCAGCTGCCTTCTCTCCGAACTGAAGACATGTTTTTTAGTCTCTTATAAAACAACTTCTTCCTCTTGATCATTTTAGCTGCCCTTTTTATCTTCTCTGCCTCCACTACTTCTTTCTTGAGGTGTAGAGAGTGGGATATCCACTGTAGTCAAAGACATGAGCATGATCAACTTTTATGTACCTGCAAAATGATGCCATCCTGGCTCCTGCTGCACAATGTCCTGACGACTTCTGAGAACTGTCACTGATGACTCCAAGATCTCTTTCCATAGGTGTCAGTACCTCTTCTGAGTTAAGCCTCATGCAGTCATGGTTTATATTCTTTACTCTTAGGTGTATCACCTAAAATTTAGCTATCTTGAGGTTCATCTGCTGGTTTTGTGCCCACTACTTGGTTTTGTAAGGTCCTCTAAATCTGCGTAATTTTGGTGCATTTGCTAGCTGTCAGAAAGCCTGACTCAGTTGGAGGGTGCTTCTGATACACAGGTTTCCATGAACTTAGCCACAATATAACAGGGAGCCAGTGGCAAAATTCTGTACTGGAAATACCTAACTCTCTCTGCCTTCTGCAAAAGCAGTCAGACATGTTCTAGCTCTAGTTACTAAGGGGATATAGCACTGTGCCTAATTTTACATGTCAGAAATCCCAGGAAAAGGTTGCATACACCTAAAGTTAATATCTCATCACCTTCAAAAATGAAAAGCATTATCTAACAACCTGTAGGTTACTCAAGCGCTCATTTCTCTCTCATACACACAGATTTTACTGAGTTGGAAGAGGATTTCTCCAAGAGCTGCAAGGTGTCTTCATCTCACCAATGCACTGTATAAACTGTCGTCTTCAAAGATAGTGACAAGCTGATAGCTTCCTAGTAAGAGCCTAACATTAGTACTGCTGCCCCAAGGCGGGCAGATGGGCTCTTTTGCAAATACTGCTAATTAAAACCAGTGTGTCTTTGTAATATGAAATAGCGATGTGCTGGGAAGGAGGCACCTGCTATTGAAAACAGGCAATAAAAATGTTCCGTTCGGTGGGAAAAGAGGATGCTGACTAGAAATGTACAGTGAGTCTCTATGTGTACTATGAAGCACCTGTATTGAATCTCCACCTTGCTTTTTTCTGTGACACAAATGAAATCTTCGTCACTGGGAAGCTGATTTTTAGTGATAAAAATAGATTCCTTTATTTAGTTCATAAGGCAGCAGGTGGTGTTTTAGCCCAGTCTGTGTTTCGAGAGGCATCAGAAATGATCTGACTGGGAATTTGTACACAGCTTCAACTTCTATGTTTGTGAACGTCTACTTAAACCAGCATTTTGAGACCCCCAGCTGTGCCTCCACACCTCCTTCAAAATGTCTTTCCATAGTACAGAGAGAAAGAGTACCAGCATGTTGATTTTCTCTGCTTTCCCAAAACAACCTTGAATTAATTACTGTTTGTGGGGATGAGATGCAAAACAAAGCACACTTGCAGATATGCCTTGTGATCAATAACATGTGAACGATAACAGCTTATTGACAGTTCATTAAAAAAAATTTCCTTTTTTTTTTGTCTAATTTTTCATTAACAGACTAACATAATCTTTTATTGTCTACTGTCTAACCACACACATTGGTTCTGTCACAGCTTGCTTGTTCACAGAGGAACAAGCAGCTCAGAGTAGAAAAATCCATATTCCATCAACAGTCCTTATAATTTTATCAGCTTCCCTTCACAAATCCCTCTAGTGGCACTGTGAAAATACTTTCTGAAAGTCATTTATTGGGCTATTGGGTTTGTATGCTCTTTCTTAGCAAAGAATATGCATAACTTTCTGTTGATAGATCTTAAAAATGTTTCTCATATCATGTCAACTGGTTCAAGATGTGAGCTGGTGCAGAGCCTAAAAATAGCTATTGATGGTGATTGGAGTGGCCTAAAGCCAGGCTGGGATCAAGGAGGAATAAATGTGACTTAAATTCACTTTTGCTCACTTATGTCCTAAACTGACTGAAGACTGGATGAAACTAATTCAAATGATACGGCTGTGTATTAAAAAGAGTGAGAACGAGAAGACAGTGAAATTTTTACTCTAGTTCCCCTCTTGTTTTCACTGACTACAATAGCACATTGGCCACATTTTAGGCACTACAGAGTCTATAAAACAAAGAAGTTGGCAGTCATTGAAATCAGTGGAAGGTTGTTTCCCCAAATGGAGAGTAAAAGAAGGAGGTGGAGAGGGAGCTGCCTACCTCCTTCCCAAACTGCAGCTTTGTACAGTATCTTTTCTGCAGTTGAACCCTTCTTTAAATATAGCATGGTGTGCTCCTGAGCTAATTGGACATCTGAGTCACACAAATCATCGGAATCACCATAGCGATAACAAATACATCATTTGGAAAAAGATCAGAGGTTTAAGACAGACCACCAGTGCCCCTTAAATAGATGTTTGCTTAACATTTGGGATTTGGAAATCTCCATGAATAGCAGTTCTAATGAATGAAATGCCAAGTAATACCATCTCCTTGTGTGGCTGGCTTTGACATTTCCAAGCATAGCCTCTCTCCTGGGCCATCATTTTGCACCCACACTTGTCTGACAACTTGTTGAAGAAATGCATCCAAACAGACAACGAAATGCCTGGATGATTTATGCAGGAGGGAAGTAAACAAATACCACTGATGCACAAATGCAACTATGAAAAGCAATATCAGACAGTTCCAAGTGCTGGAAAATTGCTTTTCTTACTGCCTCTTGGCTCATTTCAATTCACTCTTTCGGGATAAGATTTTTCTTAATGAGGTTTGACCGGACTTTGATTTAAAGATCTGAAGGCTCCACAGCAATAGTTGCTAGGTATTTTGTGCTGGTCATGTTTGGACAGTTAGCTCAGAACCATGGCACAGAGAGAGTGATTTTCTTAGAAATCTGCTGAGATTAAAGGCATTCAGTAAATGGGTAGAACAGGGGCTGTGGAAGTGTCAAGTTCTCTGTCCTGTTCTATTGCTCAGTTTTCATAAATGATGATTACATTTGCGCATATTACAGCTAGAAATTGTTTTGCCTAGGAAATTCTCTGTACTTTAATTTTCACTTGGACTCATCATCTTATCTCTTTTAAAATAAATCACTGGTTCCCGGTGTTAATCTTCATATGTTCTCTCATTTCCCCTTCTCCCTTCATCCCCCTGTTACTTCTCTCTTATTAACAATATGCAAGAATCAAATACAAATGGTGATTTGCCCCATGTTGAGAAGCTATGAACAAAATCGGTGCTGGGCTGTTCAAACAAATGACACATTCATTAGATTCAGTTGAGCATGGGAGGAATATTGAAGATGATGTGCAAACACTAAACAGGTCACCTTCTCCAAGATAAAGTGGATTATTTCAATGCAAGACATAATTAAATGCCATTTCTTTGAACTCTCCCTTTTGTGGTCTAATGTATGCCTATTTGGGAAAACGAGATTATTTTTTAGCAATTCTGACTTTGCTACTTGTGGATATAGTTGTTCTAAATTCCTTTTTGGCTCCCAGGGAGTTTATAATTTACAGATTGGGATTTTTCTATGTGACATAGAATGACATCCTAGTTTGAATAGATCTGTTTCAAATGAAAAGA
>VZTV01022043.1:0-18791 GCA_013400875.1 Anhinga rufa | reverse complement strand
ATTATGTCATATTCACAGTGCATGGAGGCTCTAGGGCAGAAGCATGTTGAGAGGATGCTAACTGCGAGCATGTACTGTGCAGAAGAGTTGGGAGGAGGAAGGGAGATGCAGCTCCAGAACATGGTGGGTGGGAAAGCTGATCCCAGCAGATGAGGACAGGCAAATTCGTCTCAAAAGATGGTCACAACAGCAGTGACAAATCTTAATTTCACAGGATGTTGCTTATTTCTTTGTGCATGTGCATATGTAAATAACAACATTGCCATTTCAATCAAGAAAACCACATCCTATCTTCAGATGAGAGAAATTGCAGATGGGGGGTGGAAGTGCCATCTGCACTGGGTGTTGAGACTTCAGATTCAGTGACAGGTGATTCCTTGCTCCCTACAAGTAATACAAGCACTTAGCCTGTTTGCATTAGGCTCTGGGATTTTTTTTTTTCCCCTAACGGATTACTCCAGTCAATCACGGCATATACTGCGGCACTAATAGCTAACCACTGAGGTGCTCTGCATTAGAGAAACATGGACCTGCGGTATTTCAGTTAACTAAAACTGGCATTACATTAATGCAAAAATGAAAATGCTGAAAATAGACCCTCTTTACTGACAAATTCTCATTTAACAGAATCACTCTTCAGGAGGGTGCTAGTTCTAAAAGCTTTGAGGGTAAAATTATAGGAAGAAGAGATTGCAAAACAAGATGTTGACCTCAACGTAGAGCAAGCCTATCAGGTAGGTATAGGGAGACCTGGGGTCTTTTGTTCATGCTCCAAGTTGTTAGATGCAAAAGACTTCTGGTTGAGATGTCACACACATTCATTAACCCAGTGCTATGCACAAGCAAATGCATTCTGACTCAGATAAGCTTTAAAAAGCCATCCCAGCAGGGCATATTAGGAGACTAGCACTGATTGTGCCTGAGTAAAGTTAGGAAAGTAAGTCTTTATACATGCATACATACACACATACACATATGTATGTATGTAAAATGCAACTCAAATATATATATTAAATATTACATAAAAATGCAGTTTATTATTGCCAAATGCATTTTAAAAATAGAGAAGTAAATATTTCAATATGTTTTCTGAAATTTCATTGCCAGTAAGTAATGGCAGTGGATCAAGCTTTTGAAGGCAATAGGAATCTGGTGATCCGGGAAGCTGAGTTGCATGCCTGTCACCCTCCCTACCAGCTTGTCCGGGGACATAACTTCACTAGCAGTGGTGGTACAGCTGCAGCACTAGAAACGATTTGCACCTGGACAAATCCAAATGATCATGGAGGACCTGGGTCTGCCTGCATCTGCCCATATAGACATGTCAATAGATGGCAGACACATGCTATCGGTAAGGACCGATGCCAATATTCACATATGGCACTATACATAAGTGCCCCAAACAAGCACTGGAGGGAGGACCAGTGTAAATCTTTGTGATACAAATGCTTTGATCTGTGCTTCACTGCAAAGCAAAGTGCACAGAACGAAGTTTGGAGGTGGCAGAGCCCTGTAGACCCCCAGAATTAGGAATGAAATAAAAAGAGGCAGAGCATCAGATGTGTGAGTGCAGAGAGGTGAGATGGGCTCTCATGACAGTGGTAGAGGGGAAATGCTAGGTGGCATGATCATGTCTGATACAAAGGGTGACAGGGAAGTCCAGACTGCAAAGGGGCTTCAAACAAATTAGTGACCAGTGTTTTTAAATCTGACTTCACAAGAGTTGAACTAAGATGGCAAAGAGATATACCAACTGCAATGTGTTGAGGGAAGCTGACCTAAAAATCAAGGATCTTCCAAGAAACCCTCAGCTGTTGGTGTATGCAATGCATGCAGGTATGTGTATGTCTTAGTTCTACTAAGAACTTCATACCTTAATATTTTTATGGTCCACTTTAATTAAAAAGTTTTTTTTTTTGAATACTGGTAGCCTTCAAGTAACAGCGCCCCTCATTAGGGTGATCACACAGTTATAATGATTTAATTTCAAGTTTTGAATTATATAACTGAGCTAACATTTTAATAAATAGAAGAAAAGGTCTGGAGGGCAGGTTTATCTGCAGTCAGTTATTAAATACCTGAATGTGTGCTGGATTCAAGGAACATCTTCTCTGGCTTTAATAAAACGATATAAAAAGAAGACTGTGTTTCTAAAGATCTTAAGAAACATTGAAGGTCAGACAAAAAGTTGAGTAAACAGACACTCTTTTAAAATTATCTTCTGATCTTGTTCAAATATTGTGCTTTTTTCTTCAGAATCTTTACTTAATCTTTTAAATTAACCTCACAATATAGAGTGATGATAGAGTACAGAAATGCTAAAATGTAAGGTGAAAGGCATCAGCTGTTTAATTAACCACCTGTATGCTTATTTTACTAAAGATTACAGTCTGTCTTGTGAACACAGGTACATGAAGAAATCAAGAGATTGAATACTTGTGCTGTGAACTAATGGAAAATGTGAGATCTGCTTTGAGCTCTGCTATTGATCTGCTGCTTGATCTTGGGCAAGTCATTTCACCTTTCTCTGCCACTGGTGGGTGTTGTTTTTTCCTCCTATTCTTCTGCCTCATCTGGCTATGCTGAATATTTCTCTGAACAGTTTTTCCTGGTGTGGATGGCTTGTGCTGAGCAGTGTGAAGCCCTGATCATGGTTACTGTGCTAAAAAAGATGCCTAATTCTTTAAAGTCAGAGTTACTCTGAGGGCAGCTTGAGGCTAGTATTAGACTCAGCACAGAGGGATGTTCACTTAGAAAGTACTGCCTCGGTGGGCTCGGTATTCCTAGCTCAGGTCTCCATTGCAGGGACAGGGGCGATGCACACGAGCACATGAATGTCAAACAGGGAATTTCATCCTTGTCAGTGGCAAAGTAATGCAAGGCAACATGAAGTGCTCAATTTATTTCAGTGCAAATGTCTTGGTTCGAATACTTCTGCAGAATAAAAATCTGTGGTCTTTAACGATTACAGATTTCATCGCACAAATGCACCTCAATGTGAGAGCAGTTGCCTGTGCTGCCCAAGGGGGTCATTGCACTGAAAGCAGCCTGCACTGAGGAACCATTCTGGGATACGTGTGTGAGAATGATGTTCCTCACCCCAGCTACAATGGAGACACAGTAAGACATCTATGGGCTTGCACACCCAGTCAGGGTAGGGCTGTCTAATGAATTACTACCCACCTGCTGACCCCAGAGTTATCTGCATGCTCAAAGCCCATGGCAAATGGGAGGTAGTTTGACTTAGTTCAGCAATAAAAGATGGATAAACTTAGATCAGATTGCTGAAGCTGTGGGTTAATAGCTTGCACATAAATGACTCCTGTGACTGAGCCCATGTGCAGTGATTTGCTAAGCCACTGAAACTTGAGTGTGCCTCTATACCAAATACTGTTTGTATGTGCAAATTTGGGTCAAGATTTATGAAATCAGGTGCCACAACTTTATATTTGCGGCAGTTAAATAATCTCCCTATTTCCTAAGGAATGCTAAGACTCTAGCACTGACCCCCAGTTTTACCTCCACAACCAAATGATTAGGTGAAACTGCAGTGGGAGCAGCTAAGTATTCAGTGTTTTTCAAATCAGGCCAATATTCTTTATAAGTCCACTGGACTGCACTGTGTCTGTATAACCCCATATTTTCCTAAAATTGAGATGCACAGAGATAGCACTTGTTATAATGTAGCCTTCCTTTTCAAATACATCACTCTAACGCATATACATGCTCAAGGAAACTGAATCTTGGAAGTCATAAGGTTGTGTGGCTTAAAAGAAAATAAAGTGCACTGAAGATCTCGCTTAAATGAACAATTGCTTTTCAGTCTGGATCCCTGTCTTTCACTGCACTTCAGAAACTTTTAACATAGTTCTATTGAGCATTAAAGTTATTTTATAAGTGAAAAAAACAATGTGAAAGGATCACCAGGACTGGATTCTCTCTACATGTATTAGCAGAAAAATTTTATTTTTGGGAAATGCTTGAAATTTTTCCTCCTAGTTTGGTGATCCAAACTTGCAGAGCTGAGCCATGCTTTTCCTTATTGCCATTGGTAATAAAGGTTGGTAAAGGCTTCTGAGGGAAACCTTATTATTACTGGGCATCTGTCACTGAGAGACAGTTTACATTCAATTTGATAGATTATGCAATTGCCCTGGTTCTGACATAACTGCAGTATCATCTCAGCAGCTGTAAACACACAGCTGCAGAAAACATGCGCTGGGGAGGCAAAGGATGAAAAATCACTTCTTCAAGGGGAAAAATGAAATCTGTTTCAAACCTCATGGAAACAGACCGTATTTGGTTTTAAGGCATTGTTGGCTTGGTCTTATAGCTTCTCTTCCTGTTTCTTCATTGCTGGCATTTATTGATGATCCTCAAGGCTAGAATCTCTCATTGACATGCTGAACAGATACACAGAGGGAAAGCTTTATAGGTGAAACGGAGCTGTGTATATATTTGTAACCCCGCAGCAAAGCCTAGGACTCCTAGCTATAAAAGGATGCACTAATTAATGACAAGGTTTCACCCCCCTATTAATTTGGTTTCTTTATTTAGATCCTTAGCACTGCTACCATAAAAAGGCTCATCAGGTACGGTCAAAGAGCAAGCAGCTGGGGGGTGAGTTCTGCTTTCCTGACATCTCTCTGATGTTCCTCCCTGCTGTGTAAGGAAGCTACAGGCTGTTATGAAGCTAGACCAGCTGCTGAGGACCCTAGGAAGCCTGGAAATCATCCCAAAAGGACACCACAGCTGGTATCCCTAGCTGGGCAGATCCTCACTAGGCCAGCAAGAACATAGAGAAGAGGTAGAGTTCCTTGCCCCAAAGAATACAAGTGAAAGAAGCAAGTGATCTACAGTGGGAAGGTGAAAGATGAAGAACTACTCAAAATATTAATCTGCCTAAACAGTGGATACAAGAGCGTGGTCTTTGTCTCTTGTCACTTTTAGCTAAAAAAGAGGATGGTCACGCACAGGTATTATCATAGCAATGGTTCATTTTCCAGGAGGGTAGTGTGGTTTAGGACAGTCAGTAATGCACTCCACAGGGCAAAACAGGATTGAAATAGAGAAATCCACAGGGTGTTTAATAGCCTCTGATACTAAGATGTCATTAATTACTCAGCAACTGTGGCAGTTTAATAGCCAGAGCTATTGTATACACTTAAGCGTGGATCTAGGATCAATTGTAGAGCTAATTTCTTCACTAACAGCTGTTTTATTTTTCTTCAGGGCTTCCACCTTCTTCAGTTAGGCACTTCATTGGAAAGATGAACTGTTGGGAGAGAGTGGGAAAGGCCAGGAATGATAATGCCATAGGACTGAGAGGGCTAGAGAGTTGGTAATATCCTCGTATTGCCAGAGAGTGGCTGAGGAGGCTTGGGCAGGGCCAGGTGCAACAGCAGGAGATTTAAAGGTGGCGTAATGGTCACTAGTGGTCACTTGCTGAGGTCATCAGCTCTGTGCTGGAATGCTCCGCAGCAGAGTGGAGGATCGCAGTGTACAGGGGGTTTGCTGAACTGGGGAAAAGCCAGGGACGTGGACAGAGCAGCCAGGAGCTGGCAGATGTCTCAGAGCGGCTGACAAGGCTTGGGAAGGGCCAGGAGCAACCCCGGCCAACCCCTGCACTTGTCAAAGTGCACTAGCCCAGAAAGTGGGATATTTTCTTCTGGGAGCCAAACAGAGGCAGCCTTCTGCTGAAACAAAATTATGTCCACCCACCGCAACTGCATAGCTGTGACTGAAACCCAGATGGAAGTGATAAAACCTCCCTATGTGGACACTTACACCCAGACAGCCCTCCCAAGAACTGAAAGAGCTGCTCATACCCAAAGCTGTGTGGAACTCCAGAACCTGGAAATGCCCCTAGGGTCTGAAGGCAGAGGTGGATGTCACAGGTGTAACTGTGCCCAGCTGGAGGAACTCTTCAAGCAAATAGCCATGTTATAAGAGGAACTTAACAGGCAGCACAGTATCTGGAAATCTGAGAGAGAGATCGATGCATGGTATTGCGTGCTGTCACAAGCTGAATGACAGTCCTGCCTTCAGACTTTGCAAAGGGAAGGCAAGCTTGCTTCCAACCCTGAGCTGACATGCTCAACTAACTCACAAGGCAAAGGAGACTAGAGTCTCATCTCTGCTTGGGGCAGAAGGAGGAATCTTCCCTTTCCCCCTGAAGTGCCCCTACATAACAGATATGATACCCTGGGGCTGTAGAATGAAGAGAGCATGAGTAATGGGCAAGGCCCAGGAAAAGCCAACTACGCAAAGTTGGTCCAACCACCCATCCACGTTAGAACAGGTGCAACCAGAAAAGTACGTAAGGTGTTAGTAATTGGAGGCTCCTTGCTGAGAGGCCCATTTGTTGTCCAGGCAATGTTTCTAGAGAATTTTGCTGCTTGCTGAGAACTGGCATCCGTGATGTCATGGAGAGGCTGCCAAGCCTGGTAAAACCTGCAGACTATCGCCTGTTCCTACTGCTCCAAGTAGGGTTTAATGACACTGTAACAAGATGACTCAGAAATATCAAAAGAGACCTTATGTCCCTTGGAACAATGTTAAAGGGATCGGGAGCACAGGTGGTGTTCTCCTCTATCCTGCCAGCCAGAGAAGGGAATTTGAAAAAAAGGAGATGAATTGAACACATGAAGGACTGGCTGCATAGCTGGTGCCATGCTCAAGGTCTCAGCTTCTATGGTCTTGGGCATAACTTCGAGAAACCAGGCCTGTGGACAGCTGACAGGGCTCAACTGACCAAGTGGGACAAGAGTGTCCTGGGCAGCAAGCTGGCTGGACTTATAAACAGAGCTTTAAATTAGATTTAGCGGGGGAAGGGGATGGAGTTCTAAGCACTAAAGAAGAGCCAGGGGCTGCTGAGGCACTAGGAAGCAACAGGGAAACACCTGTAAATTGCCTCAAGGGAATTAGGGTGAACTTCTCTGAAAAGGTCATGTGGCCGATAAGCCAGCTGAAGTACCTCTATACCAATGCACGCAGCATGGGAAACAAACAGGAGGAGATGGTAGCTGCTGCCCAGATGGAAACCTATGACCTGATTGCTATCACAGAAACTTGGTGGGATGAATCGCATGATTGGAGAGCTGTGATTGATGGCCATAAACTATTCAGAAGGGACAGGCAAGGAAAGAGAGGTGAGGGAGTTGCCCTCTATGCCAAAAGTGGGATTGATTGCACAGAGCTATCTGTCTTAGAGGTCTTTTCGAACCTTAATGATTCTATGATTCCATGATCTTTGAAGAACAGCAATGTGCAGGTTGAGAACTTACAGGTGAAAATTAGAGACCAGGCCAACAAGGAAACTTTGTGGTTGGTGTCTACTGCAGGCCACCTGATCAAGGAGAGGAGGTTGATGAAGAGTTCTTTTTTGAACTGCAAGAAGCATCGTGCTCACAGGCCCTGGTCCTGATAGGAGCAACCTGGTCTAGTTGAAGATGTCCCTGCTCACTGCAGATGGGTTGGACTAGATGGCCTCTAAAGGTCCCTTCCAACCTAAACCATTCTATGATTCTATGATTTCAACCACCTGGACATCTGCTGGAAAAGTGGCACAGCAAAGTGCAAGCAGTCCAGGCAACTACTGGAGTGCATTGAGGACAACTTCCTAGTACAGGTGATGGAGAGCCCGACCAGGGGAGAGGTGTTGCTGGACCTGTTGCTCACTAATGTGGAAGAACTTATCAGACAGGTCAAGATTGGAGGTGGCCTGGGCTGCAGCAATCATACCCTGGTAGAATTCTCAATCTTGAGGGTTACAGGACAGGTAAAAAGTAGTCAGAATCCTAAACCACTGTATTGGGTGTCCGTAGCAAGGTGTGGGCAGCAGGGGGCTGCAGAGGTTCTTGTGTGAGAAGAGACCAGAGGCAGCCCTGTGGCAGACACAGCCGGTCCCAGACATCCCTGCAACAAGTCCCACTGCAGGACACAGCTGAACCCACCAGCCAAGCTGGTGGCACCTCTGTGGAAATGTATTTAAGAAAGGGAAAATGCTGCACAGCAGTGAAAAGTGATGAAAAAACTGTGAGAAACAGCCCTGCAGACACCAAGGCCATACAAGGACCAGGGCAGGGTTCTCCAGGGGTTGGAGCAGATATTCCCCTGCAGCCCATGGAGAGGACCATGGTGGAGCAGCTATTTATCTGAAGTCCATGGGAGAGATCATGGTAGAGCAGGTATTTTCCTGCAGACCATGAAGCGGACCACAGTGGAGCTAATTTTCTAAATGAAAAAATTGCCATTTTGAAATAAATTTTAAAATTTTTCTTAGAAAATTTCCTGGGGGAAGTTTTATTTTGTATAAAAGTAATTGCATAACTTGACCTTTATTAATAAAAAAAGTCCTTCCCCTAGAGCCTAATTATCTGTCTCATTGACCATTCTTCATAAAAATTGCCATATTCTTATACCAATATTTCAAAAACTATAGAGATTTGGCAGTTTAAACTCTGAACCGGAATGGAAACTTTATGGAGAAAGCAAATCAAGCCATTGGGAGATAAGGGCAATTTTGTTGTTTCTGTCTAGCGTCTCTCTCTAGGCAACAATGAATCAGTAAGGCGTTCACCTCTTGAAAGATACCAGAGAGACTGTGAGAAATAGTGAATGTAAAAGAAATTACAGATCAGTAAACAGCAAAAGAATAACATGCCATCCAATCAAAGTCTCTGACCCCTGATGCTAGCAAAGGAGACCAGGCCTCAAACTGAACTTACGCCACTGTAAGGCAATGTTACTTATGAAAACTTCAAGAACTGAATTCCTACTGTGTTGATGTTCTCGGTGATTTTTGGGTAATTGCTTTGGACTGAGTTTGGACAGGAAGATTGATAAGCTTTCTTCCAATGTTTATCTTCTCAGGAAGCCTGAGTCTGCAGTATATGCTAGTTTGGGTCCAAATTGTCCTCCAGAAGATAACTGAGTTCAATCTTTTACTCGGTGGACAAGGCCACATTTCAAGAAAAGTTTCACTCCTTGATTCTGTAGTTTTGGATTTATTATTTTTTTTTTTCATATATTATGATCTGACTGAGTCTAACAGCTCAGGACAGAGGCTTAAAATATCCCATGCCAGGATCACTTCCTACTGAGTTAACTACATTGATTCCACTTTAGTCCAGTATGAGTAAGTTCTCCTCCATGTTTTTCATCGTGAGGGGAGAAGACTCATTTATTCTCTTGGAGTCCCTGTCTTCTTCATATGTCGATACAATACTCGTCGTGCAGATCCACTAAAAAATGAAGCCCTCCATGTGGGAAAACCACATTTTGGGAGATGAACAGCCAGTTAAGCAGCTTGTGGATTGGCTTCAGGTATTGCCAACAAAGAAGAACAATCAGCACAAAGAAATAAAAGACATTTTTCTACTTTAAAAAGCTGACTGCACAAGAGAAATTTGTTGCAAACACCAAAACCAGGTTTGTTTGTGTACACATTTTTTTGTACAATACATTTCAACCTTCATAAAAAGTCATGCGATAGCAGGGCATCTCTGTCCTTATTTGTCACACTCCATATAATATCTTGTCTCACAGAGATCTGCCCATGAACATTCTCTCTGATTTATAGCAACCCCAGGTTGCTCCATTTCCTGAACTGAAGCACTTATATGTATACCATAAAGCTATAAGGCTACTGAGGTGTACTTGCAACACAGGTGGAGACGCAAATGAAAACTGAAGGGGAATATGAGAAAGACTCCGTGAACAAATTTTGAGTAAATAGCCTTTTTATGTACACATTGGGTCTCCTTGCTGCTCAGACTGCTGTATATCAAGAGCAGCTCCACTGACAACAGTGCAAAAACTACTGTAAGAAGAGCTTAACTGGGAGAAAAATGAGGTGCTTATGAATTTCTATTCCTGGTAGTTTGTACCGCGAAATGTGATTGAAAGAAGGAAGAATCACTGCTTTCTACCTTCTATTCTTCCTAAAAAGTGTAGCACAACATATAACAGGAGTAAGAAAATCACTCAGTCAAAACAACTAATATCCATTGAAAAGGGAATAGCAGAAATATACCCTGTATTATATAAAAGAACCAAGAGATTAAAGGCTGGCTGTGAGCTCATTTGCCCAAGATTTAAACTGATGACTCTCATAGGTATCAGTGGCCATAACCTGCATTTACAATGCAGAGAGGAATATTCAGTTGTAAAATCTGAGGTGTGACATTGTGTCAGAGAAAAACTAAAAGCCCTTTCGTATTCTGCAACAGGATAGTCTTTCCATTTGATCTTGACAAGTTATTCAATTACTTGGTGCCTCAATTTTCCCAGTAGTAAACTGGAGATAAGACTTTTGTTGAGTGTCACAGTGCCACCGAGAAAATCAATACTAGTGAAATGATTGCAATGTCCAAATGATAGGCACTAAAACTAGATTTTTTTATTGACATTCTCTGCATGCAACATCAAGGTACCAAAGTTTTCCCCCCTATCATAGCTAAATAGAAGTATTTAAAAATCTTTCCCCACTTAAGATAAGTGCATTTATTGCTCCCTGATGAAGGGCCCCACTACCTCCAGTGACCAACTGAAATTACATGGGGTTGCTCACTGGCATTTCCAGTTTAACTAGTGAAAATCAATTGTTGAATTTAGCTACAGCATGGTCAGTAAATAGACATTCTGATCCAATTTCAAGGTCAGTGCACATCAAGCTTAATTAAAATGGTGTGGTGTGTTACCCATTGTTATTGAACTGTCTAAAACATTCAAGAGGACTCTGAGGACTCCAGCATACTGGAGCTATAGAAAAAACAGAAAGAAACTTCTTTACTGATACTTTCAAATCTTTGTAAAAAGACTGAGAGGACCTAGAGAGGTCTTATTATTTCTTCCATTTATGTTATTCATTAAGTTATTAGAAATAATTTACCCAAGGAGTTTCTTGATTAGGTTAAACTGGCTAAAACTAGCACTGGCACTGAAGGAGGGGTCCACTTTTCTCCAGCACCTGGCCTGCTGTGCCCTCCAACGCATTGCCTCCTGCAAGCGTGAGACTGTGTGCTGAACCTTATGGGGAACCCGGCCTAAGCTAAAACAAAACAAGAAACAACGTAATTCCTACACTTTGACTTCATGTTGAGTGTATAATTGCTTGAATTTTCTTCAAAATATCAAGATTAATTTTCATCTCTTGCACATTTTTAAGCCATGCAAAATCATTAAATTTTGTAAAAACTTATTTTCATTGGTAGAAGAGAGACCAGCATCCGCAGCCACTGTGCAATTTAATTACAGAAGAACTAATATTTTTTTTTAGATATTCTATAAAATGACCTCCTGAAGCACATGAAAAAGAAAGTACCAGGAAGGTATAAATTAAGGTGAAAGACACAGTGGGAGTCAATTCTCTTCTCCCGCCTCCCTAGTTACACCCACTGAATGCAATACTAATATGAGTCTCACCACTTTCCCCTTGCTCCCACTGCCTTCAGTGAGATCTGAGTTTGGCCTATTATCTGACTCACTTGTATTGGATGTGATATGACATCATTTAAGTAATTGTTTGGCCCAATGGGACTCACTTTTTCCACCCACTGGCTTTGTACACAAGGGCAGAATTAAACCCACTGCATTGACTTTCCTCGGTATCAGCATGTCAAAAAACATTCAGAGGGCAACATTATTCCTTTTCTTAATTAATAAGAATATAAGCAACTCTTCTTTTGTGAAATATTAATTGAAAATTTGCTTATAAATATTCATAAGTGTTAACAAATTTTATCCTTATGTACAACAGTGACACTTAAGGAAATGAGAATACACACAAGCACACACACACAGAGCTATGTTGTATTGCAAACCACTCCTATTATGACATGCTCTAAATAAGATTTATTTCAGAAGTCTTGAACACAGATCATGCCAGTAAGATGTCTCTTTTAGACACATCAATAGTTGTTTGTGGCGTAATAGCACTACCATGTTTTAATAATTGAACTACTCCAGTGTAAGCCCTTGAACTATGTTTATTTTCTTGGTGTTTATGCAGTGATGTATCACATTTCTTAACAGCAGACCAAATGCTTGTAATGACATTCCTAATGCTGGAAATCAGACAATTTATGCCTGTTGTAGATTCAAAATTGTCTCCATTTTCTACAGCATCTTAGTACTATAACGGACTTTCACTGGAAAAAAAAATTATTTTACATGGTAGCTGCGTGAGATGGTAGCTGAAACTATGAATAGTTCAAATTATTTTCCTTGCTCTCTTACCTAAAATAGAGCTAACCAGATGATGACAGTTCATTCTGAGTCTCTCACACAGCTGATATCTGGGCTGGCTGCTCACCAAGCCCAACCCCAGTTTGCTGCCCTGCATTCAGGGAATTCACTCGGTTCCTCGGTTTGGTCAGCAGTTCCCCTGCCTCTCCTGGGTCAGACACAGACATTCTACTCTTTCTACATTTGTACATCTTCAAACAGTTCCTAACATGACCCTGGGGTGGGCTATTCCTTTGACAACATAACTGTATGTTTCTCAAAGCTGGATGGTTCATCGGCCCTAAATTCCTGGTGGCGAGTGCAGGAGGTGGGGAGCCCTCTTCTCCCAGTGCACTTTCTGCTTGTGCCACTCAGTCAGGGAATTAAAGCAAGGATGAGCTCCTTGCACCCTATCTTCTATGTCTTGAAAATGGATATATAACCTTTTGTATCTCATCAGATGAGTCATATGAGATTTCAAAGGATACACAAAGGTGTCAGATACCCACGTGCTGCTGATGCTTACAGGATGCTGGGTGCCATGAATCAGTCCCGGTCCTTACAATCATCCTTCAGATGAAGGCTGTTACAGGTGCCCTTGCTTTTTCCTCTTTCCATTTCCAGCACTTTCCCTAAAGTGCTTTTAAGCTGCAGAAGCCAGAGAAATTGAGGGATTAAAATGACTGCATTTGAAAAAAAGCAGAGAATTGTGGTCCCAGGCTTGGCCTAAGTAAGAAGTTGTTTGTCCTGCTCTCCATCTCATGAGGCCAGATCCGGGATTCTGTGTACACCTTCCATTTACAAAATGAGGTGACACACTGCTGTAGGGCAGGTGCAGGACAAAGAACCTGCAGCCCTCAGTTAATGAGAGTTTTTTCTGTATGCTCATAGGCACTCAGGAGGCTTAGTGGGGATGTGAAAGTTGACTTCTGAGGGGAAATGGGTCTACAGTTGTTCAGTGAAGCATTAACTCAATGTGACAAATAAGGCAGAGAGGGGAAGGCATGCTAAAGTGAAGTGAGGATCACTCACTAGCAGTTTTGAGAGGGAATGCTTTTACAGAAGAGTAATTTATCTTAGGATTTTCACAGAAAGCTCATAGGAGGGCTGTGAGCAGAGGGGAAAGGGAAAGGGAAGGAGCAGTTCGGAGGGACTTTGTGTGTTGGCTGGGTTTATATTCACCATCCAGCTTTACTAGGGAGCAAGAAGAAATATCTGGACTTTAACCTGATATTCTATCAGCTACTGTTAAAAGGCACACAAAAAGCTGTCAGGCATCTACATGAGCAGTCCTGATGGCATCCGTGTGTAAGTAAGCAGTCACCAATGTAAAAGCTTTGCTGGAGGGTTTTATTATCTCAACAGATTAGTTTTCAGTGTCTGACAAATGAATCATCAGATAAAACTGTGACAATTGCCTACGTTAGCAGTATGTTATTTCCCACACCTTTGGCTCGCTGATGTCCACTGTAGGGTCATTTCTGAGCTACAGAGGTATGCCACCTTCACTGCCACCATCGCTGCAGGCACTGCCTACCAGATCCACAGCTGAAAATCAGCATGGCAAAGGGTTTGCCACTACAGAAAGTCTGAAATTACCACCTGCAGAGTCTTTCTCAGAAGATCAGCTACAAAAGGCAAGGAATCACCATTAAATGAATTGCTGCAGAGGGGAGCCATATGTGTAGGTATAACTGAGATCTTCACTGTGATCTGTAAGTCCTAATCTAGGCTCAGTGTGCAACTGAGTGATGAACATACTCTGACTGATTGATCTGCAGGCTAAACATGGCCAAAATATATCACAGATATGAAATGACACCAAATTCACAGAGTGGTATCATGAAGACTGGAATTCATCACAGTGTATTGTGGGATGCTCTATGCTGGCTTTTCTTTCTGCTTGCTTAGCATTTCTCCCTGCTCCTCATGTCCTCATGCACAGCCTATGAGAGAGCAGACATAAAGCAGCTTGTTTGCTGCAGTACTGCATCATTTCTTTGAGTTCAGCTGAGAATTTCCTTGCCAAAGGAGATGAATGGAAGGCTGGGAACGTGTCCCTATTGATGTTTTCTGTGCAATCATGTGCATGCCTCAACTCCTCTTGGGCGTTAGTGGTTGCAGTTGTGAATCTTGAGAGCAACAGGTGTATGAGCTGCAGGGAACGAAAGAGCTAAGGATAAAGATAGCTTCTGTTGATAGGAGAAAATAATCACATTACAAGGGGAAGAAAAGAAGAGAAGGAAAGGTAGTTAAATTGCAGCCTGACTTCTCTCTTATTCAGTGTCCTTACTTTTGCTGGGGTGCTGTTTTTGAGCTCTTGGATGGGATGGTATCTCTCAGTTAACCTCCCACACCAAACTGCACCAGGCAGAGAGCATAAAATCAATAAAATTGAAAGACCTTTGAAGTCATCAGTAGTTTACCACAGTCCTTGAATAAACTGCTCTGAAAACTTCAGACTCTGCTCTTTGTTTTCTTTCCTCAAGTTCATGGATGGAGGTTGCAGAGGATATTGTGTGTCTGTGTGGAGTCTTCCCTGTCCAGATCTGGAGGCAGAAGATGCTGAAGACAGAAGGATGTTTCTGGTGCTAATCACAAAATATAGAGATGACATCCCTTCTTTTCAGCCACCACCAAAAAAGCAGATGGTCTGGGTTTTAACCAGCTGCACAGGCACAGCTTGAAAGAGGCTCTTAGTTGCTAGGGAAGGGCCAGTAGGCAGCTACAGACCCGTGGTTCAAAGCTGGGGAGGGCTCTGTACAAGGATTTGTGCCAAAGAAGTGCCACATAGTTGATCTGAAAGCACCAATCCATGTGGTGGGAAGAGGTGACTTTTCCCAAACTGCCAAGGAGACCCCCACACTGTAATTCCATTCCACTCATGTAATGAGTCCCACACTGTAATTCCTGTTCTGAAGGCCAGCAGCCCTGTGTATAAGGTTCATGAGCTAAAAGAAACATGGCAGATATCATCAAACAGTGAAACCTCACTTTAAAGAGAGCTGTTGAGTCAATAAACCCATTCCCCTCACCCCCCTGCTTTTGGTGTACTTAGCCAACACCAGCTGTGGCCCAATTAAACTCAAATGCTTACAGAAATGGATCTGTTACAAACAAGTACACAATGGATTATGATTGTAATCACTTAAGAGGTCACAACAGCTCACTGCTTGTGTTTCCTGATTTCTGTATGAGACATAGGACCGAAGTTCTGACCCACTTTGAGTAGCTACAGACCCTCCAGCCCCCTGTTGTTTGTTAGCATGGTAAAATACAACCCACTTGTGGTGTCAGCAAGCAACCTGGCACTCTTCCTCCATGTAACGACACTCTTAAATTAGTGCAAAAGATAGATACTGCCATCAGATTAAGAAGGAGTGCATGAGAGCAGCAGACAATGAGATTCCTACTTGCAATGTCAATATCAATATAGCCATAAGTCCAGGCTACTAACTCAAGTGAACTAAGCCATGAAATGGTGGAAAAACCTTGGTCCTGATGCAGATGGGAAAAGAACCTGCAAACCTGAAGATCCTATGAGGTAAAATGCTCATGATGGTTTTCCTTGTGCAGCTTAAATCAGGGTCTCCCAAGGCGAGGTCACAGGTGTGCCCCTTCTGTCCTGCTGCGACAGGAGCGCACTGCCTCCTCCATGGGGACGCCGCTTGCTCTCCAAAGCAGCTCAGGGACTTCAGGCTTTATGCCTGGGGGAATAAATTCTCCTGGTGTGCAGGGCGGTTTACAATGGCATTTAATATTTTGCTGTTTGAGACATGTAATTGTTTTCTGTCATGACTCTATCAATCCTGCCAGCTAAGAAAGATATTACAGACACTGGGAACAGCCCTTTTTCTTCTATTGAGTTCTTTTCTGAAGATCTTTCTTTATTGGGCCTCCCTAAAGGCATTAGCCTATAATCTATAATGCCATCTGCTTTGCTGGGCTATAAGCCAGGTCACTTTATTAAATCAGCATGGAGTAATTTACAGCATTGTTTTTGCCGAATGACAGAACTCTATCAGGGAAGCAGAGACAAAGATGCTTTTGTGCAAGAGCAGAATAGCACATGGATTTCAGTTCTCATGCATTTCAGCAACCAAAGGGGAAAAAAATGGGGTTGCCCTTCTCTTGGAATAGTTTTTCCTTCCTGTTCTGTTTCTGAATGATACTGTGATCTTCAAAATTGCTGCTGAATGAGAAGCACTGTTGGCAGGGCTAGATTTTGGAAGCAAAAAGACCAGTGCCATTTTTAGGATGTAGGGCTAAGGTGAGGATGAGGATGTGAGAAGCTACAACACAAAAAAGCAGGAGATGTTCATTAAGTGTAAGAAACAGATAAAATCTCTTTTTTATTAGAAACTTATTCCAAGCAGAAATCTGCCTCTCCTCTGTGCCTGGTTCTTTCAGCTAAACTTACTTGTGGCTGCTGCTACTTTGTCTGGAAGAGAAAATCTGAAGTGACTGCTAGAAAGCCACAGTTTATATTAGACAGATATACTAGAAGCTGTCTTGCTCAGCTGTCTGAAAGGCTGCAAGAAAATAATTACATGCTGTAGCAATCCCAGTTCTTGCTTTACACGCATATAAAAAAAACCCCAAATACTATCTTCTAGTTGGAACAGCAGGTAACACCTTCACTATAAAAAAAAACACTTGAAAGATTTGAAAATTACTTCCGAAGTCTTGTAAAGGATTAATTAAATATTTTGTTGTTTTCCACCCTCTGGTCTATATTTTGCTTATTTTCACATTGGACAGGGGGCTGTTTTTTAATTCTTTTTATTAAATTAATCTCAATCAGTATTTACTTGGGCTCTGGGCAAAGAGAGGCTAGAATATGTAATTGTACTTGTTAGCAGTATGAATATTGAGCATTACACAGAAAGCGAGCGATGTTAAAAGAAGTGATACATAATAAAAGATAATCCATCAAATGAAAACACCACCACCACTAAACAACAACAACAACAACAACAACAACAACAACAACAGCAACAACAACAACAACAACAACAATAATACCAATACCAATAACAATAACATGCCTGCAGGCTGTCACAGTTATTGTATCTCAGAAGAGGGCTGGAAAAGTACACAAGTTAATTTTGCCAAATATTATTTATTATTAATCTGTATTATTGAGTATAATATACACTAAACTACATGGAATTAATTTAAGGAAAGTCCAGGTAACACTTGTCTGAATCTCTAGGACTTATAACGAGCAATCAGATGGAAAAAATCCAACCAATAACAACCAGGCCAGTGTTTATAACCAATGAACCTGTTGTAAGCAGTCTAGTGATTGCACAGTATCTTTAACAACACATTGGAAGAAGCCCCAGGGTTACAGGCAACTTTACAACATAAAGACAGCAATAAAACACCTTTCATGCTTTTATGAGTGACGCAGGTCATGAACGCTCTAAGAATAGCCAGACTTACCAAAATATACAGATTATTCCAGGGAATTTTAATCCTGCAAGAGTAGATGTCATCCTCTGTGAGATTAAAAAAATTAAAAACACTACTAACAAAAAGAAAAGGAAGTGTTGGAGAACCTCCCTTGATATGAACTGATGTGATTCTACTGGAATTACAGTCTAATGGAATCTGGTTTTGCAATTTTTCCTAGTTTACCTTGGAATATTTAGGTTCATTGCCTTGGGCAACTCAGGAAAACTGTCATCTTTTGGAAAACTCCAGTTTTACCTCTTCAAATGGACCAAAAATTATCTGAAAGGATCAATTGACATTGCTTTTGTGGGTAACTGATTCTGAATAGGAAGTTGCAAGGATTCTGAGTCATAGCAATTTTCTATTTCTTTCATTCTTTTAAGTTTTAAAGGCGCTGGTTGGAACATTTTTAGTTTATGATGATGTAGGCTAGTTTTGTAACACATTCAGAGCCTCAGGACATCAGGACCTTGAGAATTAAGGGTGAAGAGAGGCATATCCAAAAGCTGGTTTTGTTTTCCATGCATCTGAGACCTTGTGAAAACAACACTTCTTAATATAATTTTACCCAAAATAATTAGATTAATTATGGTGCTCAAATATCCACCATAATTTTGTTAAAAGCTAACAAAACCAGCTCAGACAAACGTGTGATAGCATTATACTGCAATCTGATCACCTACTGTCAGTAAGCTTGAAAGCAATTTTTCAGCTTCAGCTGAATCTATAGCTGGTCTGAAGACTGTCTTACTGCATTTTTTGGATATTCTTGTCTTCCATCACTCTGGCTGGGCATCCTAAAGGCAAATTGTTGTATTAAGGGCAGCAATGAAAAATGAAAATGTCCTTGTTAACTTAAACACTGTTAAGTAAAGTTAAAGTAAATCTTTTAAATTTTCAGGTCTGTTGACGTTTGGGGTTTTCAGCATCTTATGAGTAAATGATATCTGAAGATTTAAGTCTCTAAAGACTAAATGAGCGGAAGAAAACAGATGAGACGACCCTGAGAATTTTAGATGCACAGTCTAAGAGATTTCATTAAAGAGGGTAGAAAGGAGAAAGGATGGAAAGAACTCTTCTTCTAGTATAATGGAATACAATAT
>VZTV01022040.1:60302-78803 GCA_013400875.1 Anhinga rufa | reverse complement strand
CCACGACAAACAGATAATATATTTTCATATAATACTTTAAGGCACAGAAGTAAATTAGGGAGAAGAGCCTTGTGATTCTACAGCACCAAACTGTGGCAAAGTGCCATTTTGACATGTGTTGGGATTTAAAATACATTCCAACTTACAAGTGGACAGGGGGGCAATACTACCAAAATTAAACAGACGTTTAGGGTTTTTATGTAAGATTATTTTTTTGTTTTGTAAGTTTTTATATATATCTGTGCTGACTGGAGTTCGTCCATAGGAAAACTAATAATGTAAAGTTCTTGACTTAACATTAAATTCAAGTGTAAGCAGCTATTGCAAGTAAATATTCAACATACTCAGTTTCTATGGCCTTTAACAACAAAACAAAAAACCAAGTACACAGACAGAAGCTGCTCCAACCAACCCTGTGGTTTCTTAGGAGCAATATTGTTATCATTCTCACAGAGGAGACAGTATGTTCTATTTTATTTTCTGGTTTTAATTTATGAAACAATTAAAGAAATAACCTACTTTTCAATTAAAAACATCATTCAAATTTCTCTGGACAAGGTCTGTGATTTCACCAAAACCAATTCTCTTAGCAACCGATTTCACAGCCAGTACATACACATACAGAGAAGTACCTGTTTTAGACTGTAAAATAGTGAGATCGCATCACTTTTATCACATTTGATAACAACGTTCAATAACTAATCCTTTTAGTAACCAATTATCATACCCTTCTTGCACATGTATATCAGCATCTTTTACTAAAGATACATTCTTTCACACTTACTTCAGACACATCATCATTCAGTACATCCCAGTTGGACAAGTCAGCACTCCCCTGGTTAAGTAAACAAATAAAACAAACACTAAATCATGGCCATTTTAAAGATATATAAGGAAAAGCTGAATTATTTTAGAAACACCTCAAGCACACGAGCCAGAAATGTCTGTGTTGTGAGACAACATACCAGTGAGAGAAAGAGACTGACTTAATGCCAAACTCAGCTGGTCATCCATGGTCAAATGAATGAAATAAATTTAAAAAAAAATTAAAATTACTACAAATGTCTACTCAAAAATATAGGGCTAAGTCTCACCATTGAGATTCAATGTTTTATTTTCTGCTTTTGTGGCTTGCAAATACAGTCGAGCACTCTTTAATCCGCTACTAAATATTAGTAACTAACTGACAGGAGATACATAACAAACATGCTAAAATCATTCAGACAATTACGAAAGCAGTACTATTTTCTGACTCATATACTTAATGTAGTTTGATAACTTGAAAGATATTTACCTCTCACTAAATTCGCAACAAGACAAAAATGACTGTAGCACTATTTAGAAAAGGCAGCCCATCACCCTCCCTGTATTTTGAATCTGCACAAAGTAGTTTGCTATGACTGCTGGTGCCCTCTCCACATAACCTGGAAAGAAATTCCATTTGCTTTACAAACCAGCTATTTTGACAGAAGCTGTTTAGAAGCAGTAAGTGATTTTTGGGGTTTTTTTGGTTGGTTGGTTGGTTTTTTTTTTAATTTACATTCACATGAATGCAATAAGGATGCCGATGATGATGCTACGGCTGAGTGACAAAATACTCTATGCTTTTTTATTAGCGCATACAGTTTGGCACGTAGCTTTGTAAAAGCCTTTACAATGCAAACGTTACGTTCAGGATACCCTGAAAGCATCCTCACAACAGAAAGCAAGATAATACATGCAAATGGTGTCCTCTGTTATTGCAGGTTTGCAAATACACTAGTTTGATATTGTTGTATGTTGTGAAAACACACCAACAGCTGGAGAGATGCTTTTTATGCAGAAGGCATCGCCTCCCCAAAACTCACAAATCTTTGCATAGACAAGATGTTGAAATGCACTGGGAAACTACTTTCTAAACAAACTCCCAGACCAAGATAGATACAGTTTGTTGTAGCCAAAGAGTTGCCCTGTAACTTCTGAGGCTTGTGAAAGCATTAGCCAACCGCTTCTGAAGAAAGCTGGATTCCTATAAAAAACAAACAAAACTCAAAACTACGTTTTGTGTCTTTTTATTATGAGACAGAAAGAAAGGGAAAGCATCACATGACTGTCTAATCTGCAGCTGATATAAAAATAAAAATCTTGCTTGTGAGCTGAAGCAAGAAAGAAACTGCTTAATTCAGGCAGACCAGTACATCTATTAGCAGATGTCTGGTAATCTCAAGCTATATTTCTACGTTTATCAACATGACTGCAGGGCTACCTCCAGAGGGTCATCCGCACAAACATACTGAAGTACACCAAGCACAAGCAGAGTCACATTTTAAACAAATTTGTCAGAGGATGTAACATTTATCCTGGTTTTAAAATGCCTACTAGAAGCATGCTGAAACAAATTATGTTTGCTCAGAAAACATTAAGTGCATTTGAGCCAGCAAGGTGCTACAAAAGCAAACTGATTCTGTGCATTATAAGGTGCTGACAGCTTTGCTCATCTACTATGCCTCTCAGTCTGGATTTGCCATTTCATGGAGTCACAGCCACATAACCAGAAGTCTGGTTCCTGGCAGCGAAAGGTGAAGGACCTCAATTTAGCAGGCTAACAGCAGATGGCTCCTTGACCAGACCAGCTGGTCTGGAGATGGTTTTTTCAGTTATTTACATCACTTTATAAGAGACTTAATTATTACAAGTGAAAATACAACACTTTACTTACTTCTCAATGGCAGCTCGTTGACAGTGCCAGAGAGCTAATACCCAATTAGGTAAAACAATCACCTGGAATACTTGTTATCTGCAGACGAGCGAAGCGAAATGCAAGAAATACTAAAATTTACCTCTGTCTCTGTTGTTGTCTCTAGTAGGTTGGTGTCTTCAGCCTTACTCTCTATACCCTTACCAACATCTTGGGCCGCTAGTGCGTACTCTTCCTTCGGAACGTCATGCGTGTGGACAGACGAACCCTTCCTCTTCGCCGTCTTTTTCTGCGACTGCGTGATGTCGCTTTTTGTTTTTCGTTGTCTGAAGTAAGCAAACTGTGCAGAAAAGATTGGAAGAGGTAGAGGGAGAGGTAAGTGAGAAAAAGATAGCAGGACCACAAGATTAACACACTCATGGGTGACAAAGATCCTATCTTGATAAAATATATACATCTGCAGAAAAACTGCTTTATCTTCCTACTTTCTAGACATTCAGAACATACTGGATAACTGTGCAGTTAAGCAAGAAATCTCACACCAGTACTAAAGACGCATTTCAATACATGAATCAAATTTTACTCAGTGAAACTTTGTGTGTCAATGACAATCCAGAATTACAGCAAGACAGATTAGTAAAGGAATGAGTTGTTAATATACTAGAATCATTAGGAAAAAATAATTGCGCAGTCTTTCTGCAAGAGCAGCAAAACCAATAACCCCTAGAAACGTATCTAAACAGATCTTTGCCAGCATAAGCTTTAAGATTAAAATAAACGGAAGTGAATCCTCATGCTCCTTCCCTGCCACCCCCTTAAGAGAATACAGCGAAACTTCCTAGCCAGAAAGCAGCCTACAGTACATAAATAGAAAATCAATTAAGCCAGGTCATTTTAATTTCTTCTGTTGAAGAATCAGATGCTCTACTTTATCAGACTATTGCAGCTCCATGAAGCACCAGGGACTTGTAAAGCATGTCACTGACAATTTATTACCCAAGTTTCCTTAGCACCTTAAACAGCTTAAAAAGGATTATTGTATTTTCAACTCTAGTATTCTGTTTAGGCAGCATTTCCAAGTAACATCTCCCTCACAGCATAAATCCAGACATCCTTCTCAGAGGGGAAAAAGCCTTCTCCAAGGTTACAACCATAGGTTATCAAGTTCACTGTTAATATATCCTTGCAATGAGATGAAATAGACAGTCAAATGAGGATGGGGTGTAAACTTAATTGCCAAGTTCTACCTGCAATATATACAAAAATCCACTGCTTCACAGCTTGGTTTTCCTGTAAAACAGCCACCTTGCAGAAAAATCCTGTCCATTTGTTTTCATTCAACTCGTGAAATGGATTTAGTTCAGTCCTTTCACCTTACACCTATGCCATTATAGCAACTTCTACCTGACAGCTTAGCTATCAACAGGTACATGGTTACACACCAGCTACCCTGAGCAGCCTGTTTAAAAGGTATATTTGCAGAAAGACATCAGTTTCTTACCAGCACTTAAGATGTGTAATGTACAAATAGCTTATTTTTAAGATTAAGTTCTGTAGTTTCCATAGTTGTTAATACTGAATGCAGATTAAACAAAAATCGCTGGGTGCCCTGGTGCCTTTCATAATAAGCAAAATGAACAGACAGTAAATAAAGCTGTAGTGAGACACAAATATTATTCTCTGAAATCAGGTGTTAACTCCAGTACTTTCTGATAGCATTATGTGTCAAAAATAGCTATGGCACAAACTAACCTGATAAAATGGGGAAAAGGAACAGGAGGAAACCTGCAGAAAAATGGAGAGTAGAGGAAGCTGCTGACGCAGGAAAAAAGGGAAAACAGGAATAAAACAATCAGAAAAGATTAGAAAGGAAAGGCAGCGAGAGTGGCCACCATAGAGAGCAGTTAATGATTTCATGAAGGGAGACCAAGTACTTGACATTAAAATACCAAGACTTGCCATGACTGAACATGTAGATGAGTATGAATTTTTTTAATGCACAGCTAAAAGAAAACAAAACTTATTCTGTGCCATTCATACATATTAAACATATGAAAACATAATACGCATCATGCAAAAATATCCAACTACTCCAAAATTTTATGGAACTACTGGACTTGTTGGTCCATGAAAGTGTCTGGAGTTTAGCGTGTTTAGCTCCAGATTCATTGAATCACTGAATGGGGAAAAGTGCTAGTTAGGGCAGTATCAGGGGTCCAAAGCCTTTAATCAGCTACATGAATCTACGTGTCATTACAAGAGTATCACCAGATACACAGTCATCAACATGAAGTAGTGTGCGTAAATATGAAGAAAGCATGTAACACTCACTGATCCTCCCTCATCCCAGCGAGATCCCATCATGCCCCTTCTGAAAGGCCCAATTCTCAGTTTGCTTTCCAGCAGCACGCGCAAAGGTGAAAGCTTCACTTTTGGCCAAGCAGGCCACAGGAACACCAACAGCACTGTCCACCATAGCCCCCAAAGCAGCTCTCCATGCAGAAGAACACCCAGCCTTTCTGCAGGTACCAATATACCACAACATCCAAGGCTGCCAGATTTTGCCCCTGGGGCACGTCAGCCCTGGATGTACAGACAGACTGGGGAACGAGAGGCTGGAAAGCAGCTCTGCAGAGAGGGACCTGGAGGTTCTGGTCGATGGCAAGTTGAACATGAGCCAACAGCGTGCCCTGGCAGCCAAGAGGGCCAGCCGTGCCCTAGGGTGCATCAAGCGCTGCATCGCAGCCGGGCGAGGGAGGGGATGGTCCCACTCTGCTCTGCGCTGGTATGGCCTCACCTCGAGTGCTGGGTGCAGCTTTGGACACCACAGTACATTAAGGATATAAAGCTGCTGGAGAGTGTCCAGAGGAGGGCCACAAAGTTGGTGAAGGGTTTAGAGGAGAAACCATACAAGGAGCGGCTGAAGTCCCTTGGTTTGTTCAGCCTGGAGAAGAGGAGGCTGAGAGCAGAGCTCATGGCGGGCTGCAGCTTCCTCACAAGGGGAGGAGGAGGAGGGGCAGGCACTGATCTTTCCTCTCTGGTGACCAACAACAGCACCAGACAGGACCCGAGGGGATGGCAGGAAGATGTGCCAGGGGAAGGTTAGGTTGGGTATTAGGGAAAGATTCTTCCCCCAGAGGGTGGTGGAGCACTGGAACAGGCTCCCCAGGGAGGCAGTCACAGCACCAAGCCTGGCAAGTCAAGAAGCACTTGGACAAGGCCCTCAGAGCCATAGTGTGAATTTGGGGCTGTCCTGTGCAGGGACAGTGAGTTGGACTTGATGATCCTGGTGGGTCCCTTCCAACTCAGGACATTCTATGATTCTATGATTAACTTCATTTCACCAGGACCAGTCAGTTAACAGTGGCAATCACAAGGCACCTCTGAACTGGCATGGCCAGCACCATGTGAGCATCCCAGAACTAGAAGAATAAACCTCCCAGGTTTTGCGTTGCTTGGTCCCCATGTTATATCCCCATCCCCAACTAAATGCTACACTGACATCCTTCCACCACATTATTGCAAGCTGACCAGCACCAGCAGCATGGGCCAGCAGAGAGAAAATGTATAGCACGTGCAGCAGTGTTCAGCTATCCCCAGTGTCTGTCTCACATAATTTACTCCTTGACTTACTGCTTCACATACTTCAGAAATTAGTACCAAAATACCACCCATATAAAATGGAACAGAGCAGAAAACCACGTCAGCATCACAGAGAAACAAGTTGTTCAAATAAACCTTAGTCTTCCTCCTAGATACAGTAAACATAAGGATGAGTGCTCTTAGACAAAACCCAGGAATGTTTTTTTAGAGCTTCCTCAAACTGATGAAGCAGGAAAACTCCCTGGAAAATACACATTCCTTTTTGAGCTCCTACCGTGTAAAATGCAGGAACAGCAAAAACTTCTCACATATGAGGTATGGCACATACAGGTCTAGCTAGAGGCACAGATGGCCAACATGCATACTAGCTAACCTGAGATGGAAAAAAAACAAGGGGAAAAAAGCAGCACTGAATATCTGGGGTTTGTTCGGTTTCTCAATTACTACCTTGACTATCAGTATTGCATTTATTAAAAATGGAAATCCGAAGTACCTGATACAGTCAGTACTTAGCTGCCGAATAATTATAATTTCCAATTAATATAACAGCTGGAATCATTATTAGTATTTGGTGATAACTTAAATGCATTTCAATAATGGAGTTTTTATTCCTGTATGAAAAAGAATAATGCAAGTACTGGTTTAAAGATGAAAACTTCCACATTACATTCCTTTCCCGAGACATTATTTAGCAGAGTAAAATTTAAGGATGCCAAAGNGGGGGCAGGGGGGGAGGGTGTCTGGGAAGGCAAAAATCCCCACAGCAGTTCACACCTCCAGATTCAAGCAGTCTCAGATCAGACCGCAGTTAGCATGACTGCATGGGATGCTACGAGTCACATCGCCTCAGCAGAGGTCTGCACTGCACAGCCAGCCCCTGCTGGCATGAGCACCCTCGCAGCGATGCGGTGAGAGAATTCAGGAAGCTGAGCTGGATGAACACTGAACAACTCCTTATTGGCCCAGAGATAGGATCACCTTAAGGTCCTGTCGGCCTGCACCACAGGAAGGAAGTACTGTACCTGCTCACAGTTGCTTCTCCCTTTCAAAATTGCATTTGTATTCATGAGGAGGGCAGTGCAAAGAAATCAAGAAAAAAGAAAAGGAAAAGAACAAAAAGGAGGGACATTTCCCTACTGCTCTACTATATAAGAGCCTTCAAAAACATGAGCTAGCCAGAGGAAGTTCCTGAAGCAAGTTACAGCCCTGCAACCCACCTACTCAGTGGCATGACCATGCCCACATACTGTGGGCTCAAGAACATGCAAAGGACTACACTGAGTAAGACCAAAGGCACATTTAGTCCAGTAATTAGCCCAATATGCATCTGTTCCATAAGTTAGGCCTACAACTGCTGGTAAAGATACAGAACCAGGGCAAACATACAGCCATACATGCTAGAAATTAGGTGTGAGCATACCAAGGAATGTGCAGCTCACGTGTTTGCCTTCCAAAGCCAAACACACTATATTTGTTTTTAATAAATCCCAATGGATATTGCTTCCATTCATTTATCTGGGTAGTTTTTTTTTTAAATTTTTCTGGTGCCTACAATCTGCTAGCTAAGTAATGGATCTCTGTGACATTTTAATAAGCACAGGAAGCACTACACCCATCTCTGCCTTTCTAAATTCTTTCCTTTCCTCTCAGTATACCAGCTATATGATACCATGCAACAGCAACATTGATGGGCTGCTGGCAATTTTTTTTTAAATGGTAAGATGAAAGATATTTAGTACATAGTTTAAAAACAAATAATAAATGCAACACTGGCTCTGCACACATAACTCAAAATGTAATGTAAGTCCCTACTTTTTTTTTTCAATGGCAAACAACAGCTGTACAACAGGTGGGAATTAATAACTTATTTGAGGCAAGTCTATCACATTTTTCTTACTATAAACAGATACTGCACTTAGAGAAGGGTTACAAAAGAAATGTTAACATAAGTCTTGGTACAGCTGATGTAACTTTTCAACCTGAAGAACTCCTGTGGTCAAAGTTTCCTCTCTCAGTATTAATTCAAAAACTAATCACGCTATCATTCCCCAACAGGGGATTGTGTCCACACAGCATGTATCAACGCTGCAAGGGTGAGCGGGGAACATGGCAACCACGACAGCATCTGGGTGGGACAGGCCAGGGACAGAGGAGCTGTACTGCCTGCCATCAAGGTGCTTCAGCGCAGCTCCAGCCACAGCTCCCCTCCACTCCCCTCCCAGTAACACTCTCTTTAATTGCCTTCTACACAGCGCTGGGAGGAGGGAGCTGAAACAGAAACACAGAAGGCTGCTGAAAATATCTGAGGAGGACGGCACAGCTCCAAGCCACCTCTGACCCCTGCTAGCCAGATTTCCAGGTAGGTTCCCTGCAGAAAGGGCCATGCCCCTATGCCTGTGGGAGAATCACTAGGAGTGACATCAGGGGTGAAGAGGCTATAGCAAAACATGGACATATCTGATCTGTCCAAACCTCCTGACACCCTGTGCAGCCTCAGCGTTCTCCCTGTGCCTACAGTCCCCCATTCCGGTCCTACTGGGACAGTGAGAACAGAGAAAAGCTGTAGCTGCAGACTGGCAAGCCTTTCTCGGCAACAGATTCCCAGAATCTATTTCCAGAAGGGAAATATGACAATAACAGCTCAAAAAAACAGCAGAAATGCTGAATTAAAAGTAATCAGACATTGCTAACTAGCTTTTAGAGCATCACAGAATCACAGAACAGTGGGGGTTGGAAAGGACCTCTGGGGATCATCTTGTCCAGCCCCCCTGTGTGAGCAGGCACACCTAGAGCAGGGGGCACAGGACCGCGTCCAGGCGGGGTGTGAATGGCTCCAGGGAAGGAGACTCCACAGCCTCTCTGGGCAGCCTGGGCCACTGCTCTGGCACCCACACAGCAATGGAGTTTTTCCTCATATTTCAGTGGAACTTCCCGTGTTCCAACTTTTGCCCGTTACCCCTTGTCCTGTCGTCGGGCACCACTGAGAAGAGTCCAGTCCCATCCTCCTGACACCCGCCCTTCAGATACTTATAAGCATTGATGAGATCCCCCCTCAGTCTTCTCTTCTCTCAAGAGAACAAACCCAGGTCTCTCAGCCTTTCCTCATCAGGGAGATGCTCCAGTCCCCTGAGCATCCTTGTGGCTCTCTGCTGGACTTGGTCCAGCAGCTCCCTCTCCTTCTTGACCTGGGGGGCCCAGCACTGGACACTACCAAACCAAAGCAGAAGTTTTTATTTAACAGAGGTAATACACATCAAGTGCTAATCACACACAATAATTACTAAGAGAATGTTACATCAGTCCTGTCACATGAGCTCTTTACACAGTTCCACCAAACACCACCTAACTAAAGGCAGGTAACTGCTCAAGGCGTGCATGGAAACAAAAACAACCAACCCAGCTCTGCAATAACCCGCCGGCAGGCAGGCGAGTCACTGAAGCGGGAAAGCAGGCAACGCCTATTCTTGGGGATTCTCATCTGGAAATACGGTATTTCCACAAATAACTGAGTGGAAACCTGCGTAAACCCGCGTAAACCCGGCAGAACTTGGGGGGGGAAGCCAAAACAAAACCAGAACCTGGGGGAAGATACGTGCGCTGCTTTACGCTGTTCATTGCAGGTGATGTTTATGTACCTCTGTGGTAATTAGGGGAACCTCCCGGGCACCTTTTTCTCAGGGAGCGCCGCTCGGCGCGTTTATCCCTGAGGCGATGCGGCGGGAGCCAAGCCCCGCCGCCAGCCCGCTCCGCCGGCCCGGGTGCACCGCAGGGCGCCCGGGGCGAGGCCGCGGCGGGCGCGGCCTCTCCCCCGCCGGGACCCCTTCCCCTCACCTTGGCCCTGCCAGCCTCCACCTTCCGCCTCCGCTCCTCCGCCTCCATGTGCCGGCCCCGGGGTGGGCGGCGGGCCCGGCGCGCGCCCCTCACCGCTCCAACTGTCACACGGCGGCGGCGGCACAACTTTCGGTCATGGCCGCCGCAGCGTCTTCTCCCGCCCACTCCCTCCCCGGCGCCACCGCCAATCGCGAGGCGGTGGCGGCCAGCGCTGGCCAATAATAGGGCGGGGGTTGGCCCATCGTCCCAGGGAAGGGAGGAAGCTCTTCGGGAATTGGGGAGAATGACCGTACCCGGGAGGCTCGCCAGCCAATGCGAAGAGCAGTCGTTAGTCTAGTCCCGCCCACTCTCGCTAACTGACACCCGATAGCGCCAGCCGGAGCGCACCACCTGACTCCGCCCCTCCCTCAGCAGCCACCAATGGGAGAAGCAGCCACCAGCCGCGCTGGATGGCCAATTTCAAACGGGCCGCCAGCCACAGCCCCGCCCTGGGGCGGGAGGCAGCCAATGGGCGGAGGGGCGCGGCTGGGGCGGGAAAGCCGGCGGTCGCCTCTCTCCCGTCCTCCCTCCCTCCCTCCCTCCCCCTGCCCGGGAGCCGCCGCCGGTGCCTCGGGTGGTGGCCGGCCCTCCGCCCTGCCCTGCCCTGCCCTGCCCAGCCCAGCGTGACCCGGCCCGGCCGCCTGGCCCCCAGCCCCACTGGAGGCAGCAGCTGGTGTTGGCGCGGGCCGGGGGTCACCATAATCTTCTGTGGGGAAATGTTACCCTTTATAGCACGCCCAGCCCGCCTCTTGTGTAAGTTTTGCGTCTGGGTTTCACTGCTTTGTTGCCCTTGCAGCAAGTGAGGTTTGAGGAGTTCACCTGCAGAACCCCTTCGTTCAGGAAATACAGAGCTAATGTCTGGAAATAACTCAGATAACAAGGGAGAAATAAGGTGCTCTTTTCTTAATATTAAGAATAATTAACCTTACAGTCATCTACAAAACTGGCAGCTTCTTTATCTCTTGAAGTCATTAACTCATACTGGAAAACACCTGTTTTAATCAAATTTGTTACTCGGTTCAGAGGTAACCTCTTGCGATAAACTGGCTTATTTTCTTGTTTCTTTTTTTCTAAGAAACATGGAAATGCAAGCATTTTTGTGATCTAATAACCCCTTTTCGATCCCTGGACCTTTCCATGTATTTGGTCCTCAAGTTGGGCTCTTTTCTGTATGGGTTTTTGCCCCAAATTTAGACACTGCATCATCCAGGTCGTGAGCTGAGTTAGCTGCTGCTGTGGACCGCATCGATGCTGTCTGGGTTTGCCATGCCTATATCAACCGCTATCCATGTTCATGTTCTTGGAATAAACCATTTTGTACCTATCACTTGGTCTCCCACATTATCTCTGTGTAAATATTTCAGCATAGACAATGAAAAGACTGGAGCAGCGCATGCTCAATACTGCAAAGAGAAAGCTGAGGTTGCTAGGAGCAAGGCAGGGTTGGAAAGGCTTTCTCTACATGTCGGAAAGCCTGTCTGTGTCCAGAGCTGAGGTAGAGGTTAAGTTTTAAACTACTGCAGAGGTTGCCGTGGGACAGTATGCATTGCCTTTCCTTTTCTTCATGACCAGTTTGGCTCTTCTGAGGAAGAGTGGAAGCTTCAGTGACCAAACCGTGCAGGGACGTTAGGTCTGACAGCGAGGACAGACTCCTAATGCTAATTCTGGTCACCTCCGGCTTTGTCAGCCCTTGGCTGTTTTGAGGGGGGGTTTTGGTTTTTTTTTGTTTCTCCTGGTAGTACTGCCATGTCCTCTGACCCCATAGCCAGGGTTCTGAGTTTGTCCCCAGTCAATGCTAAGAGATAAAGTCTGAATTATGAAATTTCTTAGTGCAAAAGCTTGTGTAATTTGAGAAGCAAAAGGAAACTGGTAAGCTCAGAACAAAGAAGTTTCTTAAAAGAAAAAAGATAACATGGCCTTTATAATGGCAATTTTGTTAAATCAGATATGTCACTTAAAAAAATTTGGTTTAAAATAAATTAAGGCTTTGTCTTCTTGCTCCAGCTAAAAATGTAAAATAAGTAAGTCATGTTCATTTGGGTTTAATGGATTTTGGTTTATTGGTAATGCCTTTTTTTTTTAATAACAATTAATGCATTATATTTTCTTATATCCGTGTCTGTTTGTTAAAATAACAGGATTTCTAGTGCTAATCTAATTAAATTGACTCAAGTAGAAAGATTTGAAAGGGACCTGTCTCTGGCAGCACGTCAGCTATCTGGTAGTCAGCCAGCACCAGCAACACCACTTGGGTACTACCCAAACTGTCCCACCAGCAGCTGGACTCGGGTTCTGCGCTGCTAGCACAGCTTTGCAGTGGGGGAGCTGAAGCCAGCCAGGCAAGGCGGCAGGGCCACCACCTCTTCTTCTGCTGGGGCCAATCCTATCTGACATAACCACATAAGCAGTAGAGGTCATTTCTACCTCGACTGAATTAGCAGTAGCACTGATAATGCTGCACTAAGATCAGTTCACTGAGAACTCTGGGTGCAACATATCTGCAAATAAATGAGCAGTGTTTGCAGAGACTAATGGTTTGCTGTTGTCATATAAGAAGGCAATAATTATAATTATAGTGTATGATTAGTATAACGTACTTAATCATAAGTAAGAAGACTCAATCAAAGTATAGTTTGGTTCAAACTAGAATCATAATTTTTGGAAATGACAGTAAAAACCAAAATTGCACATTGTTATATGACAGTGGCATGCAATAACTCTAATTGCAGCATATCTTTTATTCATATGTTTAACTTCAAACACAGATAGGACATTTTTACAGTACTTGTAACCACCAAGCAGCCTAACAAGAGCTCTCGACTGTTAATTTACAACATTATAATTGGCAGAAACAGACAGTTGATTGGCAGGAAATTATATGTACTTCTCCATTGGTGATTTGTGCGTGTATTTCTTTTTTTATTCTTTTAACTCTCTTCTAATAAATTAAAACACTCTTCTAAGGCTGAAATGATACAGATTCCTCTCTGTTGAACCAAAGCATGGAAGTTTATAATCTCTGGATATTTCCAGGTGTGTTGGTTTGTTTGGTTCTTTTTACATTGTGTTTTAGAAATCATAGTAATTAAAATTAAGGGCATAAAGTATCATAATCTGCTGCATCACTCTCAGCATTCACAAATGAGGCCTGCCAAAGAAAGCTGAGCACAGCTATTTTGGGGATCCCCATGTCTCAGTTTCTATAACCTCTCCAGTGACTACCAGCCTGTGTATTTTTAAGGAAAAATCACACACCTATGCTATGTGGGTCACAGCTGGAGGAGGTGACCCGTGCTGCTCCCACACAGCTCCCTGCAAGCATCTATCAGCTGCCAGCAGCAGCTCAGCTGCAGCTTGCTCTGGCCTTCAAGTAAGGAAAGGGCTTGTAACTTTGCTCTCCTAAGGAGCAGAACTGGGCTTAAAATATGATACTGAGAATGAATATCCACTATCTGGCTTCTTTCTCATGCCCTGGTGTCAATTTTATGGATATCACTGAAAAATGTTTCCCTGTTCTTTATGCTGATAGGGCTTTGCTGGGAGAGCAAGACACCCTACATGTTGCTTGGGAGATGGTAAGCATCTGGTAAGGGTTTTACTCAGCTGGGGATGAGTTCCAGCTATAGTCCTTAATTTTTTTGAGTGTTTAGCTACTATCTGGTGATGAAAACTCATACAAAGGGCTACGCCAAAAGTGTACAGGCCCCTTACAGTGGGATAAACATTGCTATCAGGTATCAATCAGCAACATCACAATCTGACCCCTAGCACTGGGCTTGTGTTAAAGAACCATTGGCTTTTATTTCTTTCTTTCTTGTCCACTGTCCACTAATGTGCTGGGCATTCGCATTACAAAAGGTGCATAAGCTTCTACACTTGGAGATTAAATTGTTTATGTTGAGATGGAGACTACAAACTTAGTAACCAGTTACAGGCACAAAACTCTAAGCTACTTCAAAGAGACTAACAACACAGAGGGTTAGGCTTAGTGCCACTGCCAGGGAAAGGCTAGCAACCATTAAGAACAGACGACTGTTCACCCTGAGTTACCCTTCTGTGACCATCACAACCTGCAGCACAAAAATACATTGAGAGAAATGGCAGAAAAAGCTGTGTCTATGACGCTGTGGTGAACAAGTATACTTATTTCTATCCAGGAGTGAAACTGAAGCTTTTATCTTCTTCCCTCAATTGCTCATAATCTTGTACTTTTTTTTTTTCTAATGGAATTATTCTTCTACAAAGATCATGGAGGGGAAAAAATGACCACTGAAAATCTATCTGCCTTTGCTTAGCTTTTTAACCTGTTTTTGTCTGCCTGCTCTTCCAGGAGACTACTACCATGACAGATCCTTCAGTGGTGGATCACCTGACACGACTGAAACTCAAACTCCTAGAAAAGGTAAGGGAACAGTTCTGCAGTGGTCACCTTTGCTTTGCTTTTGCTCTTGCATGTTTAAGCATTAACATTGTATTTTAAATAATTATGTTTCTCCTGAGATACAAAGAGGGTCTGCAGCCGATTGAGAATGTCTTTCTTCATGCAAGCAGAGGCAGATCAATGTTCAGTGGAGCTACAGCCACTGTCACTTTCTTAAATAAGATTGCATAAGTTTATATGGACCTACAGTAAATTAAAAATAGACCTAAAGTGACTTGATCTTATGGGAGATATCACTAGTTAGCTCAAAACCAGTTTAAGTTGTGATGGGCAAAGTTTAGGAGTAAATTTTGGGTAAAGAGGATCTTGGATTATTTTAACACTACTTCATGTCGTCTTTTTTGTCTACTTTCACGTAAGATATGTTGCCTGGTGAAACATGTGCAGGCCTTCAGCGGAAGCACATGAAGTGCTGCACAGAACCCCAGTAGCTCTTTGCTGTGACTCCGCACACTCAGCCCTGTTCCTCCACCCTCAGCACATCTGACATCCATCAGTGTGGATCTTCTGCTTCTTTGACCTCCAGAAGCTACTTAAAGAGTTATCTTGAAGGAAAAACAATTTGCCTGGACATGTCAGTGCTGGAAGTGGCATCTAAACTGTCTCCATAGTGGAGTCTTTTGTCTTAGATGCAGCAGCCATTTGAGGGCAAAGCTTTCACAAGTGTGGAGCCATGCAGAACCAAGAAAAGAGCCTGTGCTTGCACAAAAGGTCTCTCATTTTGGAGTATCAGGGAGCAACAAAGGCCAGCTGCTCCCTAAGGATCAAGGAGTTGAGCACAACACAGCCAGCAGAGCAGGGGCCTGGCTAGCCAGCCCCTAAGTAAGCAGGGCAGATCCAGAGATAGTGGCCAGGTTTAACCAAAAGTTCAGATATATCAGGCAAGATCACAGTGATGAGGCAAGTCCAAGGCCACCCTGGGAAGAGTCTGCAGGTTGGGATCAGGGTTAATATTATCCATGGCCAGTCTCAGGCATGGATGTGGTTGAACTGCACACCAATACTCATCCAGTATAGCTCAGGTAGTAACTGAAGACCTAGAGCTGAGATTAAAGGGGTTCCTGGGCACATGAGCAGCAGGTGTGGATGGAAGGCCCAGGTGACACTGCTCAGGGCCATTTAAACCTATTAGTGCACCATATACCCAAAACTGTCTGGCATCAAGTTCTACATATGATCCAGCTCTCCACCCTACAAAATAAGTGATGTATAACTCTCCTGATTTGCCATGCTATCAATTTCCAGGTCTGGGATAGCTGGACCAGTTGGAAGCATGACTATTCTTTTACTGTAACTAGATCTGTAGTGAGACATTTCATAGTTCTATTAATACCTCACTAGCTGTGATTTAGCAGTTAAGAAGCACCACTTGTCTCCCCTTCTGCTTTATTTCCTCCATCCCAAACCTATGCCTGTAAGGTAGGGTTGGAAAATGTAGTGAGCTTTGCTCCCTGACTCATAACCCGTTCTTGTTGTGGTTCTACCAACAGAGACTAGAAAATGAACAGGAGAACCTAGAGAAGAAGGAGTCACCTCTCCCAGCTGCAAGTAAAAGAGAAACATTTATTCTAATTATGGGCATAATACAAAAAGGGTTTAGTGATGTTCTCAGGCCTGAGTTCCTCAGTAGGTCACACCAGGTGATCACATCTCCTCCCTAAAAGCTGCGTGCTAGTGGTTGGGCTTTTGGGTAGTCAGAACTTCCTCTGTCTTGGCTTCTGTGACAAGGACATTGTCTGGAGGGAGACTCTAAACTTGAGTCAGTGGTGCCCTGGCTCAGCCTGCCTATCTAAATCTGTATGCAGCCCTGAGGATTGGAAGTAGCAAAAATGCAAGTTCCAGTGAAGCTTGTGCAGTAATGTCAGCCTGTATACTAGTCATGGTCCTAACCAAGGCGGTGAATCTTAGTGGCCCTGAAGCAAGGAGAACGGGCTTGCTATACTGTGCAGCTATCTACATTTTATCTTTTGAATTTCTTAAACTTTTTTTTTTGACAAAGGGAAATGATCAACCAGCTGAGCACTGATATGAGACTGACCTCCAGCCCAGGTGTCCTCTGCAGCCTCTGAGCTGTGGATGCTTGTTCAGCTGGAGTAAACTACTGGTGATCCTATTTGTCCTAGCTCCTATACCTAGGAGTGATCCCCTCTTGCAGTCCAGCTGTATGCTTGGCTTTGGTGGTCCTGAAAAGGAGTTGTTAGGATGGCTGTGTGGCTCTGAGGGATCCAGGCAGGAGGAACGCTCCACTACTAACACTGCTTTGCACTTTTGAAGCTGACAAATGCAACCTTGTGCAGCCCAGAACATGGTTTCCAGTGTAAAAATATGTGACTCAGCTTATGAAACAAATCATTGTACTGAAAAGGTTGGTTTTGAGGACTGCATTGATAAGAGCTGGGAAACCATTTTACCAGGAAACTATGCATGCGCAATTACATCCCAACTTCGGTTTGGGCAGAGAGGTCAGGAATCCCAGCATGTTTATAAAAATTCCAAAGCTTAGACAATTGTCTATAAAAGCCAGCAAACCAGCTAAAAGTTGATAAATAAGGGAGTTCAAAATAACTTGTGTCTTTATCAAACCCTTTCAAAGACTGCGGTGATGTTCCACATACAAGTAGTGTGTTCCCTTCAACAATACTCCCATGGAAGCCGTGCATGCTATGTGCAGTGTATTAATTTCTTTGCATGGCACATCCAATGTTTATATTATCTGTGGATTAAAGACCACCAGTAGAAGATGAGTAATATTTCTAGATTGTACTCTGGGCTTATATTCATTGAGATGATGCACAAAGAGTTGGAAACCTTCAATGCTGTGGCCAAAAATTAAAAAATGCCTTTGGCAACTTACAGTTTCAAAATACAAGGTGATGCTTTTCAGAGCAGATGCCAGTCATGTTTCCAATGTGTCTGAAAATGTTCTTTCTTATTTTCATTTCAAGTGAGTTCAGTTGTCTGTGGGAAGAACTGAAAAGGAATTTGATTCAGAACAAAAAGGAAACATAAAAATTTACATTCAAAACTGAGTTTGTTTTGATATGTCACAACAAACTTTTTTTACACTTTGCACAATCATCCTCTGCATGTACGGCATATATCTAGAAAATTCCAGGCTGAAATGAGTTTCTAAGTCAGGAGGCTAAAAGGGGGCTTTAAAGAGCAATCTTAAAAGTTTATTTTCACAGAAGGTGCATTGCCTTTGTAGAGCTGCTGAACAGCTGTGTCTGCATGTAGCATAACGTCATTATCCATTCATGGATTTGACAAGAAAAGTGGCCTAAAGCTTTTTGTGGAAGAAGTCAAGCTATCTCACAACACGTTTTCCATAATTAATCTCATAATGTAGGTGCTATAATAGTTCTGCTTTGTGATCCTTTCAGAAGATAATGGACTTTTCTTCCTTCAGGGAACAGATGTGAGGATATGCTCCGAAGTGCCCTAAAGCGAAGGAAAAATCTCCTGCAGGAGCTTAGGGTAAGAGCCCTCTTTATGGGCAGAAAAAACAGAAAGGGCCAGGTTATCTTCACTTCCACTGCCAATGTAGATTCAGCTCTTTCCTGTCCTTTAGTTCATCTGCTGGGCAGTGTTCAGTCCTCTGCTTGTTTGGAGTGTAGAGGCTGGGCCAGCTCATCAGGGAGAGGGGCCAGAGAGCAGTATATCTTCCCTCATGACAGCTAATGAAGCTTGCACCCACTTCTGTTAGTTGGTGGATTGATTCTGTTTGTCACAGAATCACAGAACGGTGGGGGTTGGAAAGGATCTCTGGAGATCCCCTTGTGCAGCCCCCCTGCGTGAGCAGGCACACCTAGAGCAGGGGCACAGGACCGCGTCCAGGAGGGGTGTGAATGTCTCCAGGGAAGGAGACTCCACAGCCTCTCTGGGCAGCCTGGGCCGCTGCTCTGGCACC
>VZTV01022040.1:20123-60083 GCA_013400875.1 Anhinga rufa | reverse complement strand
CTCCCTGGGGGCAGGACCTTGCCCTTGCTCCTGTTGAATCCCATGAGGTTCCCCTTGGCCCAGCTCTCCAGCCTGTCCAGGTCTCATTGGATGGCAGCACAGCCTTCCAGTACATTTTGTCCTGAACTGCTGTATCTCTGTATGCTCTCTGGGGTAGTGCCAAAATGCAAACAGGGGATTTTTAATGCCGCCAAAACAGGAACAATAGTGACTGTTACTCATTCCCAGTTTGTAGAAGGAGGGTACCAACCATTAATCACAGAATCATAGAATCATCAGACAGTGTGGGTTGGAAACGACCTTTAAAGGTCATCTAGTCCAACCCCCCTGCAGTGAGCAGGGACATCTTGAACTAGACCAGGTTGCTCAGAGCCCCATCCAGCCTGACCTTGAATGTTTCCAGGGATGGGGCAGCGACCACCTCTCTGGGCAACCTGGGCCAGTGTCTCACCACCCTCAGTGTAAATAATTTCTTCTTTATATCTAGTCTAAGTCTACCTTATTTTAGTTTAAAAGCATGAAACATTTTACTAGACTTCTTGCAGGTTGTTCTTCACTTTTTTTTCCATTCCTTTTTGCTTGTGCGGAAAACTGTTTGGCTTAGAGATGTGTGGGAAGAAAAACTTTCTTTATACTTGTGTGGGCACTGGCTGAGTGTTTCCCTTCATGCAGTGGTCACTTGTGGTCTGCCTGTCAGATGCAGCAGTGCCGGAAATTTCTGCAGCAGTGTTTTGGTGAGCAAGGCTGCACCCTGCTATGGGCTCCCAAATGCTAATCCCATTTAGTCCAGAGACCGTAACAATAGTGTCTGCCTTTCTGTGACCAGGTTTTCTTTAAGAAGATACTTGATTTTGCAGGAGCAGCACCTTCTGGAAGAGCAGCCCCCTGCACCAGCTGGAGGACACTGTCAGAACCACAGAGCTACCCCGCCCCACGTCTACCAGATACCTTTTCCAGCTCCCAAAGTGGAGCCACCAAGGATTATCCAGCAGACAGTAAGGATCTTCTCTCCTAGGAAACACTGCTAGCACTGCATCTATCCCAGACAACAACCACAGGTGGAGGGACTTGGGGGCTGTATGGAAACGCTCGTTCCACTTAAAGGGAAGGATATACCTCTTGCTATTTTATGGGACACTTACTGCCCTAGGCAAAATCTAAGGGAAATCATCTTACAAATAAGGCACAAAATTAACAGTGTGAATGGTTTACCATAGGAATGAGGTAGCAAGAGGAGTGGGGAGGATTGCTCATGTTCTGGCCTGGCTGTTCAGCCAGGTTCCAATGCACATCACTATCTGCTCATACAGCCCACAACCTCAACAGCTTCTCTGTGAGGATTTCATGGGAGATGTCCAAAGCCTTACTGAAGTCCAGGCAGACGATACCCACTGCTCTCTTTTCCGAAAGATGTGGGAGCTGGCCAAAACCAACCCTGACTTCTCCACTTCTCTTTCTTCTTCAGATGCCACCTCAGCCTGCCACCATCATCCAGCAGTTACCTCAGCCGCCCCCCCTAATCACACAGATCCCCCCTGTCCAGCCTTTTGCAGCCTCCCGCTCTGGAAGCATTAAAGAAGGTAACATACACTCCATCTAGTAGCCAGCTCAGAGAGGGCAGGCAAGGTGCTATGGCAAGTGAAGGGGGCACGGGACGGTGTCCAAGCTAGTTAGTGACATGCTGTTCACGACTGGGCTGCTGCTGGAAAAGTGGGAATTGAACTCCATAAATGGACTAGATACCATTTCTGAGAGGTTTTCAGAGAAACTCGTGTTGCTAAAACTAAAGAATAAGTGGCTACAAACACAGCAAAGCCAGGTTAAGCTGCTGGGGAAGCTTGGGAAAGCAAAACAGCTCAACCCAAGGCACTGAGTAATATTGACAAGGTCAAAATCATGTGCACAGATGATTCCAAAACTAACGAACACTTCTAAAATCTCTTTTTATTCTTTTGTTCCCTTGTAACCTGGTGTTCAGTCTCTTCAGAATAATACAGGCTTTTATTATGCCCTGTGTTTGAAAGCAAGAGAGAACAACTGGAAGTGCTGTTCCAAATATAGTGCAATACCAATTAAAAGAGTTTGTTTCTAAACATAGGTGGATGCTACTGTGAAATAATACATGAGCAAAAACCTGGGATGACTCCCCTGGCTCAATCTTTAGCCAGGGGTTTCTTCATCCCACAGAAAAATCCTCAGTCATGAAATTGTAATATTTCTCAGATTTTTCTTCATCTAAGTGTCTGGATTGTTGAATCAGAGTTTATTTTCATAAGCAAAATAGTCCCAATTCATGCATGACTTTTCTGAAGCTGATACATGTAAACTGCTTTTGGTAAGACCAGTTTAAAAAAAAAAAAAGTAGTGTTGCCTTGATTATTTTTTTTTCCCCTCCCCTCCCCTCTCCCTCCTTCCTTCCCCTGACAAGCAAGTTGGTTCCACTGATCCTTTGTGGTTAGGACCCAGAGATCATGGTAAGTAGATTTGATGTGCATGCAGTGGGCTCTCAAGGTGGCACTGCAATATCACATAAAGTTGAGGAAACCTCTCACATGGAAAGCAACAATCTTGAGCCGAAGGAGTGGAGAGCACTGTAAGGAACCAGTCTGTGCTGGAGTAAGCAAGAGAGCTCTAGCTCCCAGCCCTTCTCCAGCCTGCCAGTCAGCATAGCCAGAGGGGTGGGCTTACAGGGACACTAACAGACAGAAGATGCTTAACAGCAGCTTTCTTGTAGAAGGGAGGAGAAACAGGAGAGCTGGTCTGAACAGTTTTGTTCATAGACATTAATTTTGCACTGCCTGGCCAAATAATGCTGATATTCCTCACGTGTCCTTTCCAGCTGCTTTGTCTTGGTTGCAGTGACCAGTCTGCATGCTGGAGGGCACTTCTTACCAAGATGACTGCTGCTTGTCAGTTCCTGATAAAGGTCTTACATTCTTCCTTGGGGTGACTTCTTCCCAGATATGGTAGAGATGATGCTGATGCAGAATGCTCAGATGCACCAGGTCATCATGCAGAACATGATGCTGAAGGCTCTGCCACCAATGATGTTCGCACAATCTGCTGGAGCCAGCTCTCCACTGCTTCAGCATGCACAGCAGGTAATGACACTGGAACTCCTTGGGAGGGTTCAGGGCCTGAATAAAACATGCAGAAAGCCTGGGATATTTAACAGCTGTGCACATCTTCAAACGGACTGCACCGGATGACTGTTACTGAGGAGAGCACAGCCTGCCTCTTTACCATGATGAGCACTGTGACAGGACCCAGTGGAAGAATGTCTCCTCCACAGTGCAACTGGATTTTGTCCAGCTCTGAAAATTATTTGGCCTGTACAGTTGAACCACTAACAGACTATGCATAGACTATGCATGCTACACTGGGTATCTGCTGCTGCAGGGCCACTTGCTGCAAACAGCAGGGCAATATTTGTGTTACAATTCCTGTAACTGGTAAAATTTGAGTTGGCACTTTGAAATGGGCTACAGGTGAAGCACAGATTTTATGATCGTACTTGAATACCCACTGCTCTAGTTCCTGTCTCCCAGAAAATCAATGGCTACTGAGCTCTGAATGGACAGACCTTAAAGATATTTTGGTGTGTAGATCCCTATAGAGATTTTTCCAAAACATGTCCAGTGCTTGGTAAGAGGTAGGTAATTTTGAACATATCCTTAGATGCCCAATTCCTAAGCTATTTTTAACACAGTGATATAGCTCCTTAGTGTCTTTAAGTGCTTTGCAAAATGTATTTCTAGTCTCTACTCTGCAGCATTTATTACCTAAGAAGCAAGGACAGTTGATCTTTGGGGAGGAGGAGATATCCCAATGTTGCAAAAACTTCCCCTGTGCTTTCCCTACCCCTCTATTTTCAGGCTAACTATGACTTTTCCCTGTGTTTTCTTTTTCTTGGATGTTAAGGTTGTCAGGTGCTGAGAATGTAACTCCCACAATTCTGCAGTCATTACCCAGCTCACTCACACCTTTCCTACATGCTATTTGCAAAAGCAACAAATGGCTTAAAAGCCGCTGAGCCCCAGGTTTTATGGAGGGGTAGGAAATGTAATCCTCCTCTATAGCCTGTCCCATGGCCTGGAGGGAGCTGATGGGTTTTTGCACCTGTTGGGACCAAATGTCTGCCCTGGACAGGAGGCCTCTGACAGCAGTTGCTAACTCTCATGTTTCAGAGTACTGAGATCCCAGGAGGCCACCTGCAGTGCAGAGGGGCCCGCTGGTTTTGTTAGCCATGGTCCCAGGGTGGACTTGCTGTGCAAATGGTAGGCAGTGCCAGCTCTTCCTCATGTCAGACCGTTGCCTTGGACAGAAGTCCTGTCCTATTTTCCTTAATATTTACAGTTCCTGGTTTTGAATACTTTTCCCCCCTTCCTGTGAGGGAGGTGTCTGGGATAGACAGTGGTGCTGGGAGAGCCAGTAGACTCTCTGCAGCTTTCTGTGGAGGACCCCATGTCTAAGGGAAGCTGGCAGAGGAAGAGCGTGTATCCCCCCAGTCCTCACCTTCCTCCGCAGGCCATCCTGTCACTTTGCATTTCCCTGATGTAGACTGGTGGGATAAACTGGCAGGAGTGGGGTGTGAGTGCCTCTGAATATCAGGTGAAATCTGCAACTGCCGAGTGTTTGCTGGAACTTCTATGTTGGAGCCTGCAAAACCCATCTCCAGACACATGCTGAAGGACTTCCTTTACTGAGGGGTGGCCAAGAGAGAACCCAGCCCCTCAACCAGGGACCCTTCCCGTGGGGGCACAGATTTCACAAATTGCCCTTTGCCTCTCTCTAAAAAGGACCTTCAGTTTGCTGCTCCCCTGGCTGTGAAAGCTGACAGGCCCCGGCCATCTGTGGTGCACCACCACCACCACTACCCTCCCACAGCGGTGCTCCCAGTGCCCCACGGGGGCTTCCCGTCCACATCCATGGCACAGCACTGGACCGGCAGCGCGCTCCCTGCCCTGTCTACGTAAGTAAAGAAGCCCCCACAATGTAAACTTTTAACCCTTCTTTCCTGCACAAGTGGGGTAGCAAAGTAGACCACACAATCCCATGCCTCCATAGTTCTTCACTGAGGCCAGTCCTGAATATTGTCTTTAACATAACAATGGGATTGAGACAGGTTAAGTGATGATTTGATACACTCAATCTTATAACTTGAGTAAATAACCCTTGCTTACTGTGGAATAAACATGACAAGGTCTGCAGATGATACCAAACCTTGTCCCGGCCACCCAGAGCCACCACCCAGCAGTGCTGCATGGCTCTGCTCTGCAGTGGTTGTTACCCTAGGTTTTGGGTCTCCCTGTGAACCCAGCAGACACCTGCTAAATAAGGGCTGCTTGTATTTTACATTCAGGCTAAGGTTCCCAGCAGGATTTATATTTTTAAAACACTGCTGAGACATTTGCTAATCAGAAATTCCTGGAAAATACCGACCACCACCTGCTAAGGAAAATGGTAAAAAGGGAGGTGAGTACTCAGAAATAAAGCTGAGTCTTTGCGATAAGCCTGTGCTTGCAGCTGGAGTGTTTTTTCAAGTGCAGAAATGGATGGACTTTTCTCCAGGCTGCCCCAAGGTCTGTAGAGCCCTTAGGCCCTTAGCAGAGGTCAGCAGACAGCTCTTCCAGGGGCTCACTTGCTTGTGCCTTCCATGTTATCTCTGAGCTTGTCCTGGTCAGCTTCCTAGCTGTGAGCAGACCATGCTGGGGACTAGTGTTCGAACTAGTCTGCTCATGTGAATGTTAGTGGCAGGAGGGGCCTTGAGCAAGGATCTGAGCCAAGAGTGAGCAGTGGTCTTGCCGAGTACATCAGGAGGGGATAACAGGAAAGCAGGTGTGGTGCTAGAATGTTCTTAGATGATGAGGTTGGTAAAGAAATGCACGTTGCTAGTGTGTGGTGGGGTGGCTGGGGACTTTGGGATGGGGATTCACTGTTGCATTGATTGGAATACAGCTTTTATTTCTGTGCTATGGCACCTTCAAAGCCTTAGTGAACAGGACAGGATGGAGGCAGCTGCATACTCAGGCATGGGCAGCCTGCTGGCAGGGGTATCTGTATGGCCCTCTTTAGCATGGGATTTGGATTCCTGAAGAGATTACTTGCCTAATGGAATTATAAGGGGTAAACATTTCTACCCCTTTCATTGTTACATGGGTTTGTAATCTGTACTGGTAAAGATCTCTTGGCTCCTTCCAGAGTCAGTGCAACTAGCTGTTTGCAGAAATCAGCAAAGGAAGTTCTTGTCATGGCTTTTAAGCTGCCTTCTTCCTCTTCTTCAGCTACCTTCCACCATGAATTATGAGATCTGACGTATCTACACTGTCCTTTTGCAGCTGCAGCAAGCATGCACTCTTGCCTATTACCAAAAAAGCCATTTTTCATGTTGCAGGTGGCCCACATACTGACAGTACGTGTTCATCTGCAAGTGGACCATAGCATTCCTGGGGTCCTAAAAAATCTGTCTGATTGACAGCCTAATGTCTGTATGACTGCACATTGTTGGTACAAGTGAGTGGGAGAAAGACTGCAGATGTTCAGAACAAACATACTATGCACCTGTGGTCTGCTCACCCATTTCTGCTAGTTCAGTTGTTTCCTCTCAACTTCCAAGCCCAGACCAGCCACAAGCAATCACCACATTTTTTATTATTTTTTTTTTGCTGTCTCTTCACAGAGTCATGAAAACCCATCCCACTGTGTCCTGCAGTCTTGGCAGTCCACCGCAGCCCCAGGGCATGAGATAACACTGGTGTTAAGATTATCTGAGCCCTTGCAAATGAGTATGACCCAGCTCCAGGGCTGAGAGTCCCCTTCATGTGCAACTTGAGTAAATGCCCCTTGCAAAGGGGGCTGCTGCCCTCCTGGGGAGGATAATGCAAACTAACCCAGGGTGCCTGAATGAGGGTTTAGTTGCCAAACCTCATCAGCTTGAAGTGTTCCTCCCTCAGTGTTTTTGGTTTTACTCCCTCACAGATACACTTGTCCTACAGTAATTACCTATCCGGGGAACTAAAGATGAGCAGGAACAATCCAAATGCAAGTTATCTGCATAGCAGAGAAAAATCCTGACACTGGATTTTTCCTGAAGACCAGCACTCTGCCCTACCTGTGTGAGTTGGCTTTACGTGCTATTTGGATAAATAATTCTCAGTGGAGAAGAAAAGAAAGAAATCTCCTGCAGCGATTGGGTTTTGACGTTGAAGTGCGATGCTAACCGCAGTCCACGTTTTCTGCCCCAGGAGGATTCTGACTCTCAGCCTCTCCCAAATCTCACATTTACAAAGCTACCCATGGTTTTCTTCTGAAAGAGCTATTGGAGGATGATTTAAGCAGCCTGGAATTGTATGCATTTGTTTCATTATTTCTCAACCTCTCCCTTATATAATCAGGGTTCCGACTCAATTAAAAAAAAAATATAATCCTGAGGTTCTTCCTTGGATATTGGCAAGTCTTTTTATTCAGCAACATAAATCAAATGCTTCTCCTCTCTTTACTTTTTCCACTGATTTTCAGAGGACAGGCTTTAATCCAAGCCCATGCTATCCCATTTGTTTTGTTTTCATTTAGGACTCCTTAGAAGGCTCGCTTAGCGTTTTAATCAAGCTATACTTTTTCATGCTCTCAGCAGCCTGGTTGTGTTTAATACAGAAAGATAAACAATGAATTAGTAGCATTTTCTCAATGTCTTCCCACCTTCTCCTGTTTTTAAAATGGAAAAGATCTTTATGTTGTTTTTTCCTGGTGCAGTTTGAGAGTGAATCTGATGAAGATAACCCAGGGACCTAAGTTTTGTTTGTAATGGTTACCCAGAAGAAAAGATGTTGCACTGGGTATAGATAGTCCCTGGCAGGTAAAGCTTAGTCTGGTTTGCCAAGAACTGTTGTCAGTAGCTAAGGAGATACACTTGGCAGCGAGAAGCTGATGTGTATCATCTTGGAAGAAAAAACTTTCAAACTGGCCCATTTACTGTACCACATAACACTGCTCACCAGTGGGTTGGGTGCTTCCCCGCATCTCTGTGACTCCAGAGCAGGCACACAGACAGCAGTCAAGGCTGCTTGTGCAGAAAGCAGTATTACGAGACCAGCTTTAGCTACACAATTGTATACTGTGTTATCCACAGTAGTTCCATGAATTAATTGGCGTACCTTAAAGTGCTGCTCTCAAATTGGCAAGCCAGGGTGGTGGTGCAGGAATCTGTAAAGCCTACTGGACAGGTATGCAAAGGGTGCTGTGAGTGATATTTCCAAATAATTACTGTCACTGCTGGAAGCTAGGTATGCTGTCTGTGGTCTGAAAATAATTAATGAAAAATGTATTTACTATGTAAAACTTACATTGCTCTTTGCCCTCTCTTTTCTGTTTCCTTTGCTGGGTGTGTGTGAGTCAATCAGATAGCGTGGATCAATTCACTGCTGTTGGAGGGTCTTCGGTGGCAACTCGTTTGGACACAGTGCCAGGACCCGTGGGCACTAATAATCTTTAACAGCCTCACCTGGGACCCCTGCCCTCCCTAAGGCCAGCAGTCAATTTACGCTTGGGCCTGGGGCTGCTTGTGGGTCCTGTTGACCCCGTCCTGCATGTGTCCTCTCCTTGCATGGTATTGCAGGTTGGGACTGTGGTGCGGCATGATGCTTGCTTCCCCATCCCCTCAGGAGCAGCTGGCCCTTGCTGCACCAGGAACTACAACACATCATGGAGAATGGCACTATGCTTGTGTGGGATTTGGTCTTTCTCCTTTGAGACAAATCTGCTCTTTTGGGCTGTGCATTGCAGATTTAGCAGTAAATGGTAGTGTATGCTAATATATGTGTTTTCACTGTCTGCTGTTTAATTCTTGTGTGTAGGCTTTAATTGGCTCGTCCCATTTAAAAGCTTACTGTGCGTAGCATTGGTTTAGCAGAGCACTTCCTCCCATGGACGGGCATGTGAAATGGTGCACACAGAGATGTCTCCTCACACCCTCATCCAAGTCCTGGAAAGCTTCTGCAGTTTAGGTGTGGACCCTCTGCTCAGCATCACACCCCAAAGTGTTTGAGCCACACACGGCTATCTCGGGTGAAAGATGCCCTCACAGATGGGTTCAGGCCCCTGGGCAAAGCGGTATAGTTCACATCCCACCCTCAGGAGAGTGCTCCAGGAGTCATTCCGCACCATCCCACCGATGCCTCTGCAGCAGCCCAGCGAAGCACCAGTAAAAGTCCAGCAGATGCAAGTTCTCCTCCTGCCCTGTATGCATTTCATTAGGAGGTCCTTGAAGGCTGCAGAATTGCTTTACAATTTTCAAAAGAGGCCTTTTAATAAGGCCTGACTGAATAACACCACGTTCACCTCTCTTCACCTAAGGCTCAGGGTGGCTGGCCACAAGGCCAGGCTGATTCACGACAGTCTCTGGGCTAGGAGTTAAACTTTAATATGAACCAGGGATAAGAACCCAGGCGTGATAGCCGCCCCCGTCCGTCCCCTTCCCCTCCCTGCTGGCAAGGGCAGCGCAGCAGGACAGGGAGCGGGGATGCAGCAGTAAGAACCTGCAACCCAGGGGCTGCCCCAGCGATGGAGCCCAGTGACCCACGGGGGAAAAGAGTCGCCATTGTTGGTGGTGGTCTGGTAGGTAATGCAATTTGGCTGCTGTGTGATAGTGTTTGCCAGGGAGACAGGGCTGTGAAAGCATTGCTTGGATGTGGGGGGAATGTTTTTCTTAAAATCATTCCTCCTTCAGATGTCGGGGGTTTATGGAGGAGTTGGTTGAGCTCCCACTGCAGGAGGCAGGAAGGCTCCTTTGCAGCTAGGACTTTGTAGGAGGAGAATGGCTCTTGCCATCGAGGGAAAGCTTTGCTGCTGAGATAACCCGGAGACACAATGCGTGTCTGTGGTGGACACTTGCCTTGAACAGTGTGTGCAAATAAATCCTGCTGCCAAGAGTACTTTTCTCAGAGGAAGGGGTTTGGGAGGTGGAGCAATGGTGCTCAGGTACACTAAATAACAGTCCTCATTTGGGCTGCCAGGTCCTCCTGCCCCTTGGCTGTTTCTGGCTTTAACCAAGCCACTAATGCGAAATGCTTTGCGAGGACTGAGACTTAGTAAATGCTAGGCTAAGAGAAAATTCCTTCCTCTGCCCACTTTTGTTTGGGAATGGTTTTCCTCCATTGCTCCTTGCAGAGTGGTCTGACTCTGAAGGAGAGCATGGAGCATTGCAGCATCTAAATCTCTCTTTTGGCTTTTTGGCCATTAGCTTCTTGGTCCCCGTGCTGCTGGAAGGAGTGATGACATAAGAGTCTGTAGTTCTGACTACAGGCTGACTACTACTATGACTGATTAACGATGGAAATTAAACAACAAAAAGACAGCTATCCATTTAAATAACAAGTGGGACATATGTGTACTGTCCTTTTTAAGGTAACATCTTGCTTTTGCACAGGTCTAGCTTCCCCCGCTGCGTTCCCAAGGGAATGCTGCAGCACCCTGAATTCTATCGAGGAAGATAAATATAGTCCGGAGAGGAGCAGGGAGCTTGCCTGTACCAGCTCCTCTTGTCTCTGGCTGAAGGGTTTAGCCCTGCTGCAATTAGTCACTGCGTATAAACAAGCCCTGAACTTAGTACAAATTTATACGATGAGTTTTGATGGGTGACTTTGTCTTGGAGGATCTGCAGGCACACCAGGGGTGTCAGAGGACTCTTCTCCAGGAAGAAGTCCTCTAAGGTTCTTGATCAAAGGGTCTTCCTGTATATGCTGAGCTACATCCCCTGACTGCCACTTTCCCTTGATGCATCTCAGTAGTGGTCCATGATATAGCTACTACAGAGCTACTAAACACTTTATCCACCATTCCTGATCCTTCTCTTGTAGGTGGGTGCATTAAATGCCTGTTTCTTTGCTAGACGAGGTTTCCATGTTGATGTTTATGAAGCCAGAGAAGGTAAGGTTGGCCTGATCATTACTGCTTTATTAATGTTTCTGTCCCTTTACTGATAACAGTTCTTGTAGAAGCAAAAGAGGAACTGCATGAGCTCGATGAAACTGCAGAAGGAAAATGAAATCTGAAGGCATGGCACTTTGGGGATGTTCTTTTCACTCTTCCCTTTAGCTCCTGTGGTTGCGTGGGAGCATTTATTTGAAATATGTTGTTTTGTGTGGAGGGAACCGACCCTTCAGCTACTAAAATTATGTCCTTTTTTATGTTCTTGGCTTAAATAATGATTCAAATCCTCACCTTTGAAAATTGGTCTCTGCATGAAGAATTACAGCACAGTGCTGTTGAAGCAAGCTGGGTCAGAGGTTTAGAAGCAACGGCTGTTGTTAATGCTGCAGCATCTCTGTCAGGGTTAAAAGCACCACTTGGCTGGTAACCGCTGCCATTGGTGGTGAGGAGGGCTGGTGGCGAGAGGGGCAGAAGGAGAGATGGAGTGCTTTCAGGAAGCCTCCAGCTCCGCAGAGCACTGCAACAGAGAAATGATAATTTGGAGCCTAGGTGCTGGCTGAAAGGGAGAGAAATTGTTTGCCTTCACTGTCTATCAGCTGACAGACAAATAAAACCTGGGCAGAGGTGGCAAGCCAAGCAGCAGATGAGAGTGACACCATGGAAGGTGAAACTCAACTCGAACATGCAGTGAAGGGAAGGAGAAGCTGCACGTGACACATGGTCTCTGTGATAACTCTTCCTGCAGATGTGGGGACGGGTGGTTCTGCTGCATGGCTCCCAGCTATGCCTGTCCCGAGTCCTGCGTACAGCTCTGGGTCCCTGTCACAGAAACGGGGGGGTCACAGCAGCCAGCCCCAAGTGATGCCAGCAGGCCGCAGGCACAGAGCAAAAGCAAACGGCTTTTCATCGTGGTTTAACTGTTAAGCTATTTGCTGGATGTTGTATATGCTAGAGGTTTCACAGGTTCAGAAAGCCTCTGGTTGCTCTTACCTGCCTTCTGAGTTGAATGGATTTTACCACTTTGCTCCAGTTTTTGACCCATTTTTTGTGCTGAGATGCAACCCTGAAAGCCATTGGGATGAGGCTCTGCCACACATGCTGGCCGGACAACCCAGGAAGCCTGAGTGAGGCCATTCACAGGAGGAACAGGCCAGCACCAAGACATTTCCATCTGAACAGTGATGGAGAAGGTGACCTGCCAGTGTCCTGAAAAGCATCAGTATGTGGGTCTCAGCAGAAGCTGCCAGGCATTCATTGCTCAGCTCTCTCTGCTTAGAGGGTAAACGGCTCTCAGCGATAACGTGCCCTCCGGCACTGTGGGGAGCTGTCAGGATCCAGCATTCCCTTTGCAGCACTTGGCTGCAGCTGCTTCTTCTAGGCTAGAGGAGACAGGGAGGAAGCAGCCCTCGAAGCTGCTCAGCTGCCTTCCCAACAGCTGAACACACCTTCTGATACCTGCCCTCTCTGCACGCAGAGCGGGGTGATGGGGACTCCCCGCTGCTCTGCCTGCTGTCGCTGCCAGGATTTCGGGAGATGCTGCCCACACCAGGCTGTGGTATTGGTGCCTCCATAACCAACTGCTCTTTCTGTGCAGATATCCGGGTGGCCAGCTTTGCCCGTGGCAGAAGCATTAACTTGGCCCTGTCCCATAGAGGACGCCAAGCCCTCCGAGCTGTGGGGATGGAAGAGCAGGTACCCTGGCAGCTTCCATCAGTGGTGGGGTCTCTGTCGTTAAAACGCTGTTGACTTCAGCTGGAGATGGATGGGCTCTCTTCTGCTCCCTAAGCATGCAGGGGCCACCACAGCAGCAGGTCTGCTTTCATGAGGGTGGAGGTAGACCTCTCCCACTGCATGCCCGTAGCCTGGCTCTCCGCTGCTTCATAACACAGCTGCCAATGGGGATCTCCCCCAGGCTGAGGGCAGCACCCAACCCTGGGCAGCTGGGCTCTGCTTGTGGCAGAGGGTGCTTCCCTGGGAGACCAACATTCAGACAACACCTTCCAGTGCTTACCTCTCCCCCATGCTCTCCTCCTTCCTGGAGAGTGAGGTCAAACAGGGCAGGAGTAGGTGGACTCCCAAAAGAGCTGGAATACCAGCAGGATGTGATAAAAGGGGCTGGTTTCTCTACTGATATGCCCACAAAACATTGAGCTTTGGGCTAACTCCTGAAATCCGTGCACACTGACTTCTGCACAGCACGCTTGGCTCAGAGCCCAACACGCCTCTGCAAGGTGCCTGCTACCATTTAACATCCAGCCGTTGGCAGTGGTGGGATCTCCTGGCCCCTGGCTCCCCACAGAGAAGGAGCCCAGGCTTTGACAGCTTGTATCCCAGCACCAGGCTGTAATTTGGCTGTCATGCCTTGCCCTGTCCAGCACCCTGGGGCTTTTCATGTCCCTTCTATTAAAAAATATTTTTCCACTGATTTTTATGAGAATGAGCTTGTAACTAATCTCAATAAAATGATATTTGACTTGGTGCTGACAGCCCTGTAAAATTTTCCCCAGTAACTTAGATAGCCACATGAAAACATATGAGCAGAGAGCATCCCATTCTGCCTGGAGTGTGGTGTGAGGAGGGAATGGCACTTGGTAGCTTGTGCCCTGCCCCTCAGCAACTCAGTTTTGGCCAGAAGGCTGGGTTACACTCCTTTCCATTTCAGATTGTGTCCAAAGGCATTCCCATGCGGGCAAGGAGGATACATACGCCTTCGGGGAAGAAGTACTCTATCCCCTATGGGAAAAAGAACCAGGTACTGTCCTTGTGCTGCCACTTGGACATGCTTCACGGAGCACAACAGGTCTTTGGATGGCATTTGTAGCTCTGTGTGATGGACAGCCTGGGGCTCACAGCCTTAGAAAGGATGCTGTAAGTGGGGAGGGGATTGCGTGACCCCCCCCAGGTTTGGCAGGGCTGTTTGGAGGGGGTGATGTTTCTTGTCTGGCCATGCAGAGCATCCTTCAGCAATGCCTCCTGAACCCTGTGTTTGCTTGCCTTGCAGTACATTCTCTCTGTGGACAGAGCAAACTTAAACAGAGAGCTGCTAACAGGTAGGTTGCCAGGTCTGTTTGCGAACACTGTTATACCCTGTTCACCAAGGATTTAGGGTTTTCCCCATGAACAGCAGACTTTGAGCCCTAGGCCCTTTTTCCCCATGAGTTCTCCATAACCTGGCTCTCAGAAAGTGCAAACATGAACTAGCTGGTTTTTTTTTAAAACTGTGCTGTGCTGTTTCCCTGCTGCTTGTCTGACACAAAAGGATATTCAAACAAGTCCCCTCGAGGCCTTTCTGCCTGTGCAGAAATCCTGGAGGAGCAGCTCTCCTTTGCTTGCCCTCGAGTGGGAGCTGCTTCAGCTCCCCGGCTCCTGGCACCAGACTCTGCTCCCAGAACTTCACCAGCCAAAGCAGGAGATACCTCCTCAGCCTTGCCACATTTTGTGGCATTTTCTGCAACCCCTGACTGTACAGAGACAAATAGAAATTGGAGCAAAGGGTGTAATCAGGCCAGGCCAAATTTCCCCAAATTTACCATTGACTACAGGCACTGCATCCCATCTTGAAATACAATGTAGTGGTGGTGGAAACAGGTCAATGGTTTGTGTCATTGCAGGGATGAAAGAAATCTTAGCAGGATTCCTTACACTTTTTAAATAGTTTTCACCGGAGTTGACCAAACGCAGTCCTAGTGTGCCCTGCCTGCTGGCCATCACTCAACACAGCAATCTTATTTGCTGTAATGGCAAAAGTCCCTGTAATTTAGGGATTCCTTGGAAATATTTTTGGGGTCACAGTACAAGCCTCTATATTTACTTGTATTTTCTTTTCACAGCTGCTGAGAGGTACTCCAACACTAAACTGTACTTTGGACAAAAGATCCTGGGGTGCAACGCAGAGTTGGGGAAGTTAACCATAAAAAGGTAATCCCTGCACAAGCCTGGGATCAAGTGCTGTGTTCAGTTAGTTTCTGCTTAATCATTCATAAAACCTCAAACAATTGAGCAATCTCAGTTTGAAACTAGCATGTTATTACTGACCAGGCAAAACTCAGTGACAGCTTTGGAAAGGAGAGATATCAAAGCAGGGTTCGTGGGGTTGCTGAAAAAAATTTAAGCTACTCCCTAACCCCCCAGCATCCCGGCAGTAGGCTAGGCACACGCTTGCTGACCTGTGCAGGGAATAAATGTTCCAGTCTCCATAATGCTGGTTTTCAGGGACAGATTGCTTGTCAGGGAGGGCAGCTAATGACCTTGTTTCAGAGTTGTGTTAAGTTCTGGTCATGCCCCCCCGTCCACTTGCGGATGCAGGCTCTATGAAATAGCATTATCCCAACAGTGCCTGTTGCATTCTTGGGTAGATCTGTCAGAGTTATGCTTTTGATAACCTACAGAATATTCTTCCTAATGCTGAGCTTCCCAGTCAGTGAAAGCCAGCCTTCCCTCACCCTAGAAGATTAATAATCCTGGAGGTGACCCTGGCATTTTGCAAAAGGCAGATCCACTGTTCCCAGTGGTGCTGAGCTGGCCTGGAGTTACGGCAGGATTGATTCAGGGGACTCTCTTGCTTTCAGATATGACCAGCGGCCATTGGAATTCACCTATGATCTCATTGTGGGATGTGATGGAGCCTTCTCAACAGTCAGAAAGCAGTTCATGAGGCAAACACGCTTTAACTACAGTCACGAGTACATTGCTCATGGATATATGGAGCTGACCATCCCTCCCAAGGGTGGAGATGTAAGTGTGCCTGTCCTGGGAGCTGCTACCACCTTTGCAGATGGGACACCCTGCTCCCCTCATGGTGGCTCTGCTACAGCAGCTCTAGAGAAACTAATTTCTTGCTTGTGGCTCAGCCAAGGGATTAAACCTTTCCTAGGGGAAGGAAGGCGTCTCTTCCTCTTCCAGTGGTGGGGCCAACATCTTAGTACCTGGCTGCAAAAATCCTAGAGAGCCTGCCCTGGAGTGGTGGGGTTGACTCTAGCTCTGAGAGGTCCTGGAGATACAAGAACGTGTCTGTGAGGACATCAGTGATAGCAAACCAGTAGATTTTTTCCAGTCTTTCCTATCCTTTCCTCTTGCCTGTGCTCTGTGTCTTCCTGTAGCATCAGAAAGGAGCCCTGTGGTCACTGTGTCTTCTCATGGTACAGAGGATGGGAACTGGTGTGCTGATGTGGAGGGGAACCAGAGGCTGGGCTGGGGAAGCTGAGCAGGGCAGGTCAGGGACACAAGGCGATTTTCCTTCTCTTTCAGTTTGCCATGGAACCAAACTACCTCCATATCTGGCCGAGAAACACCTTCATGATGATTGCACTGCCCAACATGGTGATAACCCACAGCCACGCTCCCTTGGGGCACGGGATGGACCTTGTGGGGATGAACTTGCTGTGGTGGCAGGCACGTGGCAGGGTCTGGGAGGGCTAACAAGGTGCCAGGAGAGACCCCCAGCCTGTGCCAGGTGTCCCACAACCTGGGAAGGTGCAGGGCAGGACCCCCAGAGCCAGCCCTGCCTCACAGCACTGAGCAGGTACCCATGCCACTTCTCTCTGCTCACACATCTGAGCCCAGCTGAGCCCCCACAGCTCTCTGCAGCTCAGTGTTATAAACCAGATATGGGAGTACCAGGGCAGCGTGCCAGGCCCATGCTAGCAGATCACATACTGCCTGTTTCTGCCTCCCCCCTGCCTGCCCCCAGTGTGTGCAAGTCCATCATGGGAAATAGGGTGGCTGGGCACTCATACTGTTGTGTAGGCAGGTTGCTGTGACTGCTGGGTGACAGGCTGGGCACTGAGCTGCTACTTCAGGTGCCAGGTGCTCTTTGTGGCCTCTGGGCTTCTTTCTGACCTTCCTCCCTGGCTGGCAGGACAAGTCCTTCACCTGCACGCTCTTCATGCCCTTTGAAGAATTTGAGAAGCTCATGACAGGCGAGCAAGTGCTGGGATTTTTCCAGACCCACTTCCCTGACGCCATCCCCCTCATCGGAGAGTAAGTGCTCCCATCTCCCCTGCTCCCTCATCAACACAGTGCTGCAAAGCCAGGGGATGCACCCCCATCCAGACTCAGGGTCCTGGTGACAGAGACTCCGCTGAAGCTGGTGGGCCAAGGGGCTGTGAATGCTGTTAGGGTGGATCCCCATGGCCTCTAGGTCTGAAGGAGGGGGAGTGAACAGACTGAGGTCTGCATTGTGTCTGCACTGGAATAGCAGTCTCGGCAGCGGGACGCAGCCCCATCCCATGGCAGTTTCTGGTGGAGTCGCACAGAAGCACTGCTCTGTCCCTTGTAGGCACAGCCCAGGCCCTGCCACTGTGGGAAAAAAGAGCAGATGACCTCCCACTGCTTTCGTATTGCTGTTAAAGGCTTTGAACTCAAGGGATGGATTAGCTGTTCATAAGCTGTGGCTTTTGATATTAGAGGTGGGTGAGCAAAGTGACTCCACTAGAGCAAAGGTAAGGGTTGCATGGCGAGACTAGCAGTGCAAAGGTAGTCCCGCTGTTCAGAAAGCTGAGTTGCGCAAATGTTGAGATTTTAGCTAACACACTGAGAAAAGCTGGGCTTGGCAAAAAACAAGCAAACAAACAAACCAACCACTGTGCTGACTAAACAAAACCTGGCACTTATCAATTGAATGGCTAAAACAACTATCAGGGCTGTGAGACGCAAGAGCGGGCTGTGAGATGCAATAGCAGGCAGTCCCCAGCGGCATGCTGCTCCCTGGGCAGTAGGGACCCTCTCGCTGCTGCAAATGGCACAAGGGCAGCAGCACAGAGCTGGAGCATCCCACTCTTCCTGGGGGCCCTGGTGGCAGTGGGGATCAGCCTTTCCAGCACACATCCTGATGGCCGTGGCACTTTTCAGTGTGTCCTCATTTTCCTGCAAAGACGGAAGCTCCCCAGCTGGTGGGAACTCCAGCCCACGCTATTAACATTTCTGCTTTGCAAGATCATTATCTATTATGGTTTTTTTGGCTGATGCAAAGGGTCTCAGCTGTGTTATGCAGTTTCCTTTCCTCTTAAGGAGACTGTACCACAGGACTTCATATAAATTTAGAAACTCACATATCCGCTGGTATATCCTTCCTACAGTGACCGCCATCCACCACTGCTCCCGGTAAGAGGACCGAGACATCGATGACACTTACTTACAGTCAAGTTGTGCGCAGAGCTTAAAACATGCAGACAAAATATTTGGTCCATAAGGAAAATTAATGAAATAGGTTTTCTGGCTTCCACATTTTCCCAGCACCGGTATTCTAGTGAACAGGCTTGGTTTTTGCATCCCAGTGCTGACAGTGCCCATGGCCCTGGCTTCCTGAGCTTGAACATGGCATGACTTGTTCTTCTTCTCTTCTGTGGTCCCACAAGTGAAGTATCTGTTGTTTTGCCTGAAGGCGAGAGCTGAAGCACGATTACTTTTTGCTGCCAGCCCAGGCCATGATATCCGTGAAGTGCTCCTCCTACCACCTTGCTTCCCGGTGCGTGCTGATGGGAGATGCCGCGCATGCCGTTGTGCCCTTCTATGGTCAGGGCATGAATGCAGTAAGTTCATGGCTGGGCCTAGGCTGTGTCAGTTGGGTCCCTACTCTTTTCATCCAGAAATGCCTGGTTTCAAAGTGTAGCTCCATAGACTTCATGGGCTGGCCTGTCCCACAGTCTGATGTCCTCTGCACTGGCAGGTGTTGAACTCCTCTCAGGCACCTGGTTGCTCATGACTGTCCTCTGGGGAGAACAGGGGATGGGGCGGTGGTGCCACCTTCCCATGGGCAGAGGATTGCATGGGAGGGGGGGCTGGCAGGGCAGTCCCAGGCTGCCGGGAAAGATAACCCCCTGGATTTCTCTCCAAGCTGTGGTCAGTGGGACCCTGCATGCGTGAACAGCTACACTAGCTAAGCATCCATGAGGGCACTTCTTGTGAACACGTGGCTCCTTCTGCCTATTTACCCTCTAATTTTTCTCCCAGGGCTTTGAGGATTGTCTGGTCTTTGATGAATTAATGGACCAGTTCCACAATGACCTTGGTGAGTGAGATGGCCAGGGAGGAGCAAGAGCAGAGAAGGATCCCTCTGCAGCTGAAAGCAGCTAGATATCTTGCTGGGGAGCTGCTCATGAGCTACCATTTTCTTCTCCCAGGTGCCTGCCTCCCTGAGTTCTCCAGGCTGAGGGTGCCAGATGACCATGCCATCTCGGATTTAGCCATGTACAACTACGTAGAGGTAGGTGAGCTGCACACAGACTTGTGGTCCCATGGACAGTGCACACAGAGGCACCCTGTTAGGATGTACGCAGCTGGCAGGGGCTCTAGCAAGACTCTGGTTGGGCCCTCACCCTGGCAGGCTTTAGCCTGAGAGCTCCTTGGGAATGCCACTGGGGCTGGGGCGGCTCTGCTCCCTGTAGTGACCCCCAGGACAGGCAGCAGGAGAGCTAGCAAAAGGCAGGGGACTCCACCAAGACGCCCTGCAAAGGGGTGATGGTTGCTCTGTCGCAGATGCGTGAGCATGTGAATTCAATGTGGTTCATCTTCCGGAAGCACGTAGACAACTTCCTTCACACGCTCATGCCTTCCACCATTGTCCCGCTGTACACCATGGTAAGGCCAGCACCTCGGTCCCCACTGCCTGAGCTGCCACGAGCTCCTCCTGGCTGGCTTTGAGGTGGTGACATGTTCCTGCAACCCTCCCAGGTGACCTTCACCAGAATTCGCTACCATGAGGCACTTCAGCGCTGGAAATGGCAGAATAAGGTTGGTCAGTGATGGTGCCCATCCTCCCCATGCCACGAGCCTTATCAGCATCCTGCACACCAGCACTGCTCAGCTGCAGGGGGGGAGCTTTGGTGATGGGATACTGCCAGGTGGGTGCAGGTGTGAAGACTTCGCTTGGTGCTGCAAGGTGGGAGCAAACCTCTGATGACACTGGGGTTTCTCTTTGACACTTGCAGATAATTAATCGAGGGCTCTTTGTCATGGGGGCAGCAGGACTGTGTGGTACCTACCTGCTCATAAAGTGGCTGGCACGGGACTCGGATTTCTGCATGGAAAACTTGTGGGGCTGGTCCCATTATCTCAAGAATATTGGAATTTTTCCCTTTGGCACAGAAGTAGCCAAATAAATGTAAGGGGAGTTCCTGGTTGTAATAAAAGTGAAGGCATGAGCTGTTGGCTCAGCTAGATGATGTTTCTCTTGTGATGTGGCCTGGCAAATCCTGCAACCCCTCTGCCTCCTGCCCTCCCAGTGCTGGTGGTGCTCTCCCTCCCTGGGCGAGAAGAGCCCTGCTCAGACATCTCTGCCTCATCTCAGCAGCCTTGTCTCGAGTGATGTGGTCTGTCATGGGCTGGGTGCAGGTTTTGCGTGCAGTAATGAGCAGAGCATGGGTCCTCCCAATCCGCAGGACAGCCGCTTGAACTGTTTGGGGTGTCCCAGCCGGTACTACTGACTTCTGCTCTTACCAAAATCAATGCCTTCACTCAAAAATCAGCTGGCTTCCTCCCCACCCCAAGTCAAAGAAAATATGGTTCAGTTATTCTTAGTGGAAATGAAACAACTTTAAGGAAGGATGTTCTGGGGTGGTGTTTGAAGCCTGGAGAAAGGGCTGTTCCACACCTGGCTGACAAATACTTCTGGCTTTTGCAAGCAGGTCTCCACAGATGGAGCACCAAGCCTTTGGGCTAAGGCAAGACCAGGGGCCTGAAGGACCCTCCTAGCTCACTGTTTTCCCTCTGGTCTTTTGTGTGTGCCCTAGCATATACTTCTGTCTAATGCACTTGCTGATCATATTTCTTTTTGAAAAAGTCTGGATCCCTCATCAATTTTCTCTAGTTGTCCTCCAAAGCATGTATGTGGTTATACTTGCACTGTGCACACTACAGCAGCAGTAAGACCTGCAGCTGTTGATGGGGGAGATACGGTTTCTTCACGTTCAAGTAACAACAGCCTTTGCCTGGGTCCCTGGCAATGGGCATGTCATCCAAGACCCAGCACCCTAACAGGTGCCTCTGGTGTCTTTGTGCAGCCAGGCGTGGGGTGCACAGGACCTACACTGAGTTGGGGGTCCTTGTGCCAAAAATAGCTGCAGGCCAGGAGAGTACTGGGGGTATCAGACACACTTTCCTCCTTCTTACTTTGCACTAGACTCTCACAGTCACTGTTGAAGAACAGCAAAATGACCCAAACTAACCCCTGATCTGATGTGGTACAACCACTCTTGTTAAAGGTGGTTTACATATAGCTGCCAGTAGATGGGCAGGGACAAGAACTGCTTTGCATCATTTAGTGAGTCATTTTTGGCTTGCAGGGGAGCACCTTTCAGGACATAGATAGCAAATTAGTGTAGAAGACAGTCTGTTTCTCTAGTCAAAATCTTTCCCACACACTGTATCTATGGGAGATGCTGGCAGCAATGACAGGATTTTGCTGTAATTTCTCTGATGAATGCTTCAGCTGCTGCCCTTGCACCTGATTCTTAGCAGGACAGATGTATTTACTTTATATATTAATGTTAAACCTCTTCAAAGAACAAATGACGATGTGAGATAATAGACCTATACGCAAATTATTCTTAAATTTAATATTATTATTAAATTTAAAGCAAAGAGGATATTGTACCGCTATTTCATAGGAATGGCCCTGCAAGGTAAGAGCACTTAGGTGCTGTGTATGTTTTGGAAAAGTGCTGAGCTGGAGATGCTCTGGGTATTGCTGCATCTTTTGCATACCTGGCCCTCAGCATGTCTGATGCGCTTGCAGAGCAGGGAAAGGAGCCTTGGGGGCAGTGGAAGAAGCCATGGCCGAGCTCTGAGCTGCAGGCAGCGTTTCACAGGATTGGTGCCGATGTTTCATAGACCAAACAACTGCTCCTTTGCATCCTTGCCATGCAGAGGGCTCGAGGCCTGGCGGAGGTAAGCCAAGCTTGCAGGACCCCAAGTAGAACCATGCCCGAGGTAGGTTTGAGAGGGGAGCAATACCAGGGAGCAGCTGATGATTTGGAAAAAAGATTCAGTGCATGTTACCCGGCTGCTCTTCATCTCCAGGTACAGGTGCTTACTAGCCCTTAGCACCCATGACGTCACTGCAACCTCCAGAGAAGACTGCCTGCCTGGAGGACCCTCTGTGTCCAACTCAGCAGTGATTGCTTTAGAAACTAGTGCAAACGTTAACGATGAAGACCAGTGCAGCAGGGGAAGGCATGGAGCAGCCTGAGAGCAGATCCTGCTAGAGCAGAAGGGAAATGGCAGTTTTGAAATCCCAGCTCCAAATCAAAGCTGGAAGCATTCTGTGCGCTCAGCTGTTTTTGGGGCTTGGTGTCTGAAGCTCCTGCCAGAAGCCAAAGCTAGCATCAAGAGCTGAGACAGTCAGTAACCAGTATGGGAGCCATTGTGCGTGCCTACTGGTGACACCTGTTCTGCAGTCCCATCCATGGCAAACACATGGCTAATCCCTTCTCCCAGCTCCACTAACCCAACTGTTGAGCGCTGCACCAGGGCACAGGGATGGTGCAGCACTTCAGCCAGTGCCTGATGTGCTGGTGACCTCTTGGAAGAAGGGAACAAACCAACAGGATAAAGAAGAGGAGGTGGGAGCCTTAGTCTGAGATTTTCTTAGCTTGGAGTTTCCTTATTTAATGGTGGGTCCTAGCACTGCTGGGCGCTGCTCTGCTTCATTGCCCGTCAAACCTGGGGTTCACGACCGTGGTGGTGGCACTCTTAAAGAGGGGGTTATCAGCCTGGAGGGAGAGAGGTGAGGCCCGCGTTGCTGTGCTGTACTGGATTTTCAGCAGAGCATTACCCACTCCACCCCTCCCAACGTCAACAGTGCAGACAGCATTGGCAGAAGAGCCCACAGGCTGCTTTAGCCCCTTGCAAAATCCAGCCAGTCTGTGAAACCAGCCAATGGGGAAGGCTCAGGTCTGCCATGGCTGCCTCTGGAGAGGATGTCCCCTCCAGGTGTCCCCACCGCATGTACGTGCGCATCCCAGCACACCCCGCCGCCACAGACGGGCTCTCTTACTTCGTTCCACTTGGCTTTGGACTTCTCCTTCTCAAACCGGCGGTATTCCCGGCGGTCAAACAGCTCCGTCAAGAGCCGCCAGATCATCAGGAGCACCAGGCCGATGAGGGCCACGCCAGCGACAGTGCCTCCCACGATCAGTGCAATGTTGGGAGGCTCCGGGCACTCTGCAGGGCAGATAGATGGTGTCTGGCTGCAGCCGCTGGCAAGGCCACCATGGCAGAGCCGGCAGCCTGCCTGCAGAGGAGCAGGAGCAGGGCTGGGGTACCTTTTGTAGGATTGACAGTGACAGTGTATGTCTCCTCGCCATCCTCCTGGACCATGTGGAAGGAGATCCAGCAGTTCTGGGAGTCCTTCTCCCTGCACTGCTTGCTCACCCCTTTCAGCTCCTTGACCACCTTGATTTTGGAGCAGGCCTGGGAGCAGTTCTTCTCAAAGGGGCCACTAGAGAAGGCCTGGCACTCCACGCAGGAGCTGCAAAACAGGCAGCCACAGTTCACTTCTGCAGGGCAGAGGCCCTCTCACCTGGCTTTGACCGTGGCTGGGCTCTGCCCAAGCGCAGGCAGGGCTTGCCTGTGCCTGCCCAGGCAGGGGAAGGGATCCCTGCCACCCCCCAGGTACCCTCCCTGTGTGTCACTCACATGTATCTGCCACAAGGTGAGGGGCAGCCGGGGCACTCCTGGCAGAAGGGGGGCTGGTATCCCCCTGAGCACTGGCAGCGGTTGCAGTGGCAGGTCCCACGGTGGCTGCACTCATTGCCGTGGATGTTCAGGCAGCCTTCTGTTGACTTCTTGCACTGGCAGGCACTGCCCTGGTACTCAGGCAGGCACTTGCACTCCCCACAGTCGCATCTCCCACGGTCTGCAGGGGAAGACCTTTCAGACCAGGATCCTACAGAGACCCAGGTCACCCTCCCTCTGCCTGTGCTTGGAGAGCATCCCCCACCCTGTGCTCTCCATGCCATCCACCATGGGATGGTTGAGGAGGTCCTGCAGGCTGGTGTGGTGGGACCCAGGACACCTAAACCCACCCACTTGGGTTTTGGCAGGGAAAGACAGCATCTCCCCAGGGATTTAATCTTTCTAAACAGTGCCCTGGTGGGAAACTGTCACACAAATGCATCACCTTTGCCGCCGCAAAGGGCACCGTCATGAAACTCGCAGTTCATGTTGTCGCACTCGCAGAAGGCGCCGTAGATCTCCTTGTTGGGCACATCACTGGTGTGGCAGATGCACTGCCCGCACACACAGTCCCCCAGCCCTGAGCAGATGACCGAGCTGTTGTCCTTCCGGCAGCTTCCCTCCAGCTCCTTGCTGGTCTTGCCTTTGGTTTCGCACTCACAGTTCTTCCCCGTGTAGCCCAAATTGCAGCTGCCATCAAAAGAAAGGAGCGAGCCTGGGTCAGCGGCCGCAAGAAATGCTGTGGGGCATGTGTGGGGCCCAGACCTCAGCCAAATCGGAGCAAATCTGGGACAGCCTCACCGAAACACAAAACCATGGCATGTTGGTGCTAACTCTGTGCTGGAGCAGGGTGGCTGATCAGGAGGAAACCTCAGAAACACTGCTGTCCCTACTTGTCATATTTACAGCACCAAACAGTTGCCTGGAAATTATTGTTATATTTATAATTTCCAAACCCTTGCCAAGGAGATCTGAGTGTTTCCTGAGGAAACCCAGTCTTTTCCTCTCCCTGTCACCGAGGGCCATGAAGCAATAATTGCACTTAAACACGTGTGCAAACTACAGCCCTGAAATGGGATTTTGAGAGATTTCTGCAGAAATCTCTGTCTGCTCGATGGGTGGGTTGGTGGACGGTTGGATAGTTTGGTGGATGGGTGGATAGTTGGATAGACGGGTGCGTGGGTGGATGCCCTTAGGAAAGCAGCAGAGAGAGAAACCAACAGAAGAGAAAGCTCACTGTGTCTCCTGCTTCCATGAACGTAAAGCACCTCTCTGAATAAGAAAATTGGTGCCAAGTTGCAGAGCCAGGCCATGACTGATGGCCATGTGTACACCTCTCTGCTGAGTCCTCACCCAGTCCCATGTTCCCCAGGCACAGAGGTGCTTGGAGGAACCAAGCATACCAGGCAGCTGCCCTCAGCTTGTTCCAGCAGCCCTCTCCCAGCAGCTCCCCAGCTCTGGCAGTGTTGATAGTATTTTGGGGTGACAGCACGTACCTGCAGATCCCACAGACGATGCTGCCTTTCCCATTGCAGGCAGTTGGGTCGGACTGCTCATTGCAGTTGCAGTCGCAGTTGCTGTCCAGGTGGACAGTGAGGGTGTCTGTGAAGCCCAGCGGCCGGATCGTGAAGGACTGTCTTTTGATGCACTCCTTGGCTGTGACCTTCACTTTGAAGGTGACCTAGAAAGTGCAAAGTGAGGAAGGGAAGGGCCAAAGGCCATCAGGTAGCTTCAGCAGCTGGAGGGTGGTATTGGCCCCAGGCTGAGCACACACAGATCCAGCGCAATGGAGGATTACCCCATCATGCAGCATTTTGGACACTCTAGGCATTAAATTAATGTAAACAGAAAGCCTGGAACAACACACTGGGCTCCTGCCATTAAACAGGATGGGCACCAAGAACCTTGCAAGCTGTGAGGGTACGTACGGGGGAACATACCTCATGGTTGATCTTGACGTCATCACACTGCCCTCTCGCTTCGTCTGTGACGACCTTGCCATTACTGCACGTGGAGTCATATTTGACATCCAGGATGTCTGGCAGGGTGGAGTGGTCCAAGATGATCCGTGAGGAGAGGTTCTGTGAGGAAATGTGCCATCAGTCCAAGAGGAGACCAAAGCAAGGTGGTATGGGGTTGCAAATCAGGGCTTTTCCCCATCCCAGGGGATAAGGGCAGGGAGCACCCCAGGCTGGGGTCTCAGCTGCCTGGGGTGATTCTGGAAAGGCAGGTGATGATAGCATCGGAGAGGTGGGAACCTCTTGCTTGCTGTGAGCAGAAGGACTCAGCATGTCCTGTCCAAAAAGCCCTGGTCCCAACTGCTCTCTGACAGCGAGGATGCACAATGGGAACCTTTCCCTGCTCTGAGCCCTGTGAGACAGGCGAAACACAGCCTCCTCCAGCACTTACGTTGTAGGCCTCCTGGATGAGTTCAATGATGTTGCTGGAGTCCTCGTTCAGCTCTCCCACTGCCGACTTTGGGATCATCTCACTGAGTTTCTGCCAACGGAGATCAAAGAGGTGAGTGGTCCCCACCATGTGATGGTGGAGCAGGGGGCAGTGGCAGGAAGACACCTGGAGGCAGAGGCACTTGGAGCAACTGAAGTCTCCTTACCTTGTAAACATCCACCACCTTACTAGTGACAGCAAAAATGGGCTGAATGTTGTTTTCAGCAAGTTTCTGGACCAGCTGGCCAACAGATGGGTAGTCCTAGATAGGGAGAGGGATGCCACGCTCAGCGTGATCTCCCCCACCAGCAGAAAGGTGGGCAGTTTGGGTTTCATGGCCCAAATTATGGTGATTATGGTGACCTTGTGGTCTCAGCAACAGGCTTTTTATGTGATTTTTTTTTTTCTGCCTCGCAGAGCGAGGCTGAGGATGCAGCCCCTGGGTACTTACAAACTCATTGCTCTTTTTGTACATGTTGTCCTCCAAGTGGCACTTGCCGTCATTGGGGGTCAGGATGGCCCCAAGCTTGCCATCGCCGGCGAAGTGGAAGCCATCATCGGTAGCATACACCAGCAAGCGGGTCACATTGCGCCAGCCGATCAAGTCCTGCAAGCGGCACGGAGACCTGTCCCTGAGCGGGGCTGGGAGGATGGTGCCAACGGGCACAGTATGGCCCTTGCCAAAGCACGGCAAGTCTTGTGTTGGCCACAGTGTGAGGCAGGGGGCACGGAGGAGGTGGGTTACAGGAGATCAGGGTCAGGATACTGGGGTAAGATGCTCTCTTGTACCCCCCCAGAGTAACCTGCCTCGCTGCTGAATCAGGACCACCTGGAGAGGGGCAGAGCCACCTCCTGAGGGATGGTGTGTGAGCGTGGGTCACAGCCCTCACACATGCCCACAGCTGCCAGCAGCAGGGCAGACATGGGGACTCACCCCGCACACCGCTGCCTGCAGCATGGCATCCAGCCCCCCCTCTGGGGCATCCAGGTTTCCAGAGATAAACTGCTTTCCCACTTCGCTCTCGAACTTCTTGGCGTTGTCAGTCAGTGAGAGGATGTGCTTGTAGGCAAAGGGAGGCTGGCATTGATTGTCCTTATTGGGGCAGGGGTTCTTCAGCTTCTCAGGGTGCGTGTTCACGAAGGGTAGCACCGTCTTGTCGACGAAGGAGCCAAACCCTAGGGCATCCAGGACCACAGCGTCAGGGGCAGGCAGGGACTGGCAGGTATCCCTGTGGTACATGGCATGGACAATCTGCTGGCCCCCGTGTATGTGCCCACACCCCTTGCCCCAACACACTCTCCAGCCTGGCAGAGTACGGGTCATGCTGCCCGCTGCCTGCATCCGACTCCAGCCCCCTGGCTCTTCCCTGCAGCAAACAGCCGTGCTGGGGTCCTGTGCTGGAGACTGGCTCACCTATGCGGCGAGAAGGGGTGGTGCTCTCCAGTGCCCTGAGCAGCTCCCCTCCCAGCTTCTTCACCTTCTCCAGGTCATCCAGCATGGAGTAGGAGAGGTCCATGAGGTAGTAGAGATCAATGGGGTACCCCATGGCACGGCGAAACTTCACCTCAAATTCAGCGGGCTGGCCTGTGGGACAGGGACACTGGGATCACCTGCTGTGCTGTGGCTCACATTCCGCCCCATCACCCACTCCCTGCTGGGATCCTCCTCTCTTTTGGAAGAAAAGCGGAGGAAATGCAAGCTGTGACATGCCGCAGTGTCCAGGCTGAACCTGAGGGCAAGTGGAAGGGCTTTGGGAATGCCAGGCAGACTGTACCTATCCTCAGTTTCAGGTGCACCTCCTGGGGAGTCAGCTGTATGTCATTGCTTAGGGGACTGGCCTGTGTCTTTGTAAAACTGCTGCCTGGAAACTCAATCTCTTCAGGCAGGCATCCCCTCTGCTGCAGCTGCTTGATGGTGTCACAGCGGATGGAGTCTGGCTCGCCAGCTTTGGTGAAACTCTGCGTGTTGCAACATCAGCAGGAAAAAAAATCAGAGGAGCAGGAGGTGAATGGGCTCGTTACAAGTTGACCCAGCTCCCAGACCAGGTCTCCAGGGTATTGATGGAGAAAGGAAGGTTGAAGGGTCCCGTCTGTCAGATCCCTCCCAACCCCATCCACCATGTAAGACACGAAACACTCCCATGAAGCAGTCTCCCCCCTCCACCGCAGGCAGAGCAGGGCAGGCAGGGTGACCATCCCGTCACCTGTTAGCTGACCACTGGGGGCTGACAGCACGAGAGGCTACATGGACTTACCGGCTTCTTGCACCAGGCACAGCCGGGACCGGACTGGATGCAGTCTTTGCATGTCCCCACCTTGATCTTGGGGCACTCCATGGCAAAGGCTGAAAAGGGGGGAAGACAGAGTTGGCTTGGGGGGAACTTGGGGGAGGCTGGTCTGCAGCAGCAGCCATGGGGTGCTCTGACACCCAGTACCGGACACTCATGCTGTCCTGAGCCCGCCCTGCCTATAAAACCCACGCTGGCAGGGTCCTCACTTGCCTCACTGTCTCTCAGATGGGCTAGCTCAAGTCCAGATCTTGGGAAATGCAGGATCTGGCCCTTGCACACCTCTCAGTGCCACATTCCCACCGCTGTCGGGCAGCATTTGGGTTTCGCCCCCATTTCACTGCCCACATAAGGTGCCGGGAGGAAGGCAGTGAGGAAGGGCAGGTCAGGCTCACCTGTCAGCATCACCCAGGTCACCACCAGCAGCTGGAGGCAGCAGTCATGCGACATTTTCTGCAAAACAAAAAGCATCCCTGTGACCGCCTGGTGCAGGGAATCCTTGAACACTATTGAAAGTGGCTGCAGAGGATGGCAGCCCCAGGAGGACATGCCCTTCCCACAATCGCCCCGCTGCAGGCAGAGCCTGAGAGCACAACCCTGCCACAGCCGCGGGAGTCAGGCAGCCGGGGCCAGGGCAGCCACCCTGACTCAGGAAGGGTGCTGGCGTGCTCTTTTGGACCAAACGTGGAAGTCAGCAGAGTGGGAACTTGCACTGTATTGCTATGCATTCAGCTGAACTGCAGCAAAGCTTGATGTAGTATTTATCCAGACTCTTCGATCATATGTATATAACTTTGTGATTATATGTATGTAACTTTGGAAAATCTCAAGCACTGCATTTACATTTTACTAAATGTGAGTTTTTTCAGCTTCTGTGTTGAGCTATATTTGTATGGAAATTGGAATTAAAATTTACAAAAGGACCATTTCTATTCATTAACTAGCAAGGTATGCTAGATATGTGAGGAAAGAAGTCTATTACTTTTGCATTTAACTGATTTATCAAGGAAATTAAGTATTTAATATAGTGAATTAATGTAAGTTTTCTTGCTGAGGGTTTCCAACAAGTGAGGGTTTCCAATGTCACAGCATAGGTGACTGATGTTGTAGGAGAGCCACAGTCCCACCTCCGAGGGAAGCAGAGAGGCTGGCTCACGCTGCGTGGTGAGGTCCAGCCTGCCAGTGTGGCAACCGTCAGGCTGGCTCTTGCACAACGTGCAGGGTGAAGAAGGACAGGATGTTGGAGACCTGCACGGGGAGGGGGGCCAGGGTGTGATGCCATGGGTGGAGGCTCTGACCCCAGGGCTATGGAGGTGGCTGCACATTTCTTACTGGTGTGCAGGGAAGGATTCCCAGCACATCGTCCAAACCCCATAAGCACTTGCTATCCTCAGTTATACCAGCATTTCAGAGCATGATAGAGACCCTGTTCTTCACAAGCACGTTCTCGCAGTGCTTGTCCTAGCCGCTCGCAATACTCATTTCTTGCCCCAAAGCAGATCTCCTGATCCCGGAAATTTATGCTGTCCATAAAGTGGCCTAAATTGCTCTTAGGGAGCGATTTTTCAGTGTTCTTCCCGTGGCATCAGAGAGATCGCATTCTTTTAATGCCTTACCCCCAGCATGGCTCTAGAGCAAAGTCCAACAGAGTCATGGCCTTGCAACATGGATGAATACAGGGAAGTGAGAAAAGAGGAATTTGTTAAAAGAGGAAAAAGGAATAAGAAAGCACAAAGGAACAACAAACTTTGCCCATTTAAGCAATATTAGACACAGCATCCGAAAAACAGGTCATTGGTTTTGAAATAGCTCTGACCGTTTTCTAAACAAGAAAACAACCACTCCCTGGCTCCAACAACTTAGCAAAAAGTACCATCACCCCCTCCTGTGAACCTGCCGAATTAACAGCTCAGAATCACATGGAAATGAGGAAATAAGGGAAACTTTCAAATGGCACTGTGGCCAGGTTAGTCTGTAGGGCTGCTCAGATCCCCTTCTGAGACGTCAGGATGTCCTTTCTTAGCTCATCAGTCTCTGTAAGATACCAGACAAGCAAGGGATGACACTGGTCAGCCTTGAAAGAAGGTCTGGTCTCCTCCTGAGGACAGAAAGAAGGTCTAGGCAGGTCGATGGGTGTCATGTCATTGAGAGTTGCACAGTGAGGTTTGGTGCTGTCATGGTTTAGCCCTAGTCAGCAACTGAGCACCACCCAGCTGATCACCCACTCACTTCCCCCACCCTAGTGGGATGGGGGCAAGAATCAGAAGAGCAAAAGTAAGAAAAAAAAACCCTCCTGGGTTGAGGTAAGAACAGTTTAATAATTAAAATAAAGCAGTAATAATAATATAATGAAAAGGAAAATAACAAGAGAGAGAGGGAGGCAAAACAGGGTGGGGGGGGGTGTCAGAGACAAACAGCAAGTGATACAATTGCTCGCCACCTGCCCCCAAGCCACAATTGCCCCCTCCCTGGCCAACCCCCCAGTTAATATACTGGGCATGATGTCATATGATATGGAATATCCCCTAGCCAACCCAGTCAGCTGTCTCAGCCACACCCCATCCCCTTCCAGCCTCCCATGGCCTCGACAGAGCACAGGAAGCTGGAAAAGTCCTTGACCAGTACAAGCACCACCTGGCAACACTTAGCACCAAATTAGCAATTACTTAGCAACAACCAAAACATCAGTGTGCCATCAACACCATTTCCATACTAAATCCAAAACACACCACACTAGCTACAGTTAAGAAAACTAACTCCATCCCAGCCAAAACCATGGACCAGTTGTACTATGGACTTGGAGATGCGGCACAACTGCTACGGCTGGTTGCCACCATTGCTTATGGCAGGGGTCACCTGAATGAGAAGGTTTGGAGCCTTGAGAACCCCACCCTGCCCTGGAGCCAGCCTTCCCAGCAGAGCTCCAGCAGCCTTGCTACAGCACAGCTTCACAGGGCACAAGAGGCGCCTCCGTGGTCACCTGACCAAACCCTCACGGTGACATGGCCCAGGAGCTAACTCTGCCATGTCTGGCCCAAGCCCATCCTGTGGTGGGTGGACAGAGTCCTTCTTCACAAAGACGTCCTCCACAAGTCCCTCTCCACCACCATATTCCACCTTGGTAAGTTTTTAAGGGCATCATGTACCATTACAGCTGCAATATCCTAGACTGCGTGATCTGCACTTGCTGTGCTTAGCTGGCCCAACACATTTTTGTCACCTCCAAATTCTGCCAGCACTGTTTGAGCTTGCAGACAACAGGTAAAAACTCTTGAAGTATAAAAAAAAGAAAAAGATCTTAACAATAAAAGCTCTTAACAAGGTGGGGTGGACATCAGATTCCTGTTGGACCCTCCTGGGTGCACCTTGCTGGGAAATAACTTTGATCACTCATTTGGGCTGTGGCACCCTGGGATACACCTGGTGACTTGTGCCAGCCCAACCTGAGAGGTCCTCCAAAAGCAACAACACACTCTGAGACACAGGTGGCTCCTTCATGCCCACATTTGCTGTACTCTTAGCTTTGTTCATGCTCTTAATTTGTTATTGATTGCTGCTTTGCCACACATCTCTTTAATTAGTAGTACCCTGGGGATGCTGAAAACAGTGTGAGCTCTTATTTCTGCAACCTCCCCCCCCCCCCCCAAAAAAAAATGGGGCCAGGGAAACAGGCTTTTGCTCAGCAAGAGCTGCCGCTGCTGGCAGGAGGGAAGAGCCGCTCCCACCCTCATTTCCTGTATCACTCAGCTGATCAACACCTCAAATGTGCCTAATTAGGTTCCAGCTCTTCTACAGCCTAAACTTCCCACGTGGGCTGTGGGGACCGAACCCATGGGCTCTATGAGCTCCTGCCGTCCCACCTGCCCAATGGTTCCAAGTGTTTAATTCCTGCTGCCGTGCCAAGGCGTGGGGAGGAAATGGGGTGGACTGAGGCTCTACGAGTTCCTCGTCCTTGCTGGAGGTTAGAGGTTCCTGCTTACAGGCTCATTTCATAAAATAGAGCAAGTTTCCAATTAAAACTGGATTTAAAAAAAAGCTCCCAAACCCCAGAAATAAACTGGGAATCTCAACACACCCCCAGCTCTGGCTGCTATTGAGTTTTGTAATGTAGGATTCATTTTATGGGCTGGATTTGGTTGCCTTTCTAATCTCCAAAGTCATTTCTTTCCCCTGTCGCAAGAATGTAGAGCACACCCTGATATTCGGGGAGAGCAGCAGAAGAAAGCTCACTACTTCTTTTCTTCTGCTGTGGAGGGAAATTATTCACTGCTATGTGGGTGGATGAGTGTAGACGTGACGTTTGATGTTTCAAAGACAATAAATGGGGTTTCTGCATTTGTCTGCCTCCTTACAGTGTTTGGGGAGAGGAAAGCAGGTTTTTGGTCTGATTCTCTGTATTAGCAGGGCCCAGATGTGGGCCTCAGTGGTGTTTTCTCCAGCCCCCTTGGCAATCCCTTTGGCTTAGTCCCGGAGCGGCACTGCCACCACCAGTGCTGGGTGCTCTTCTCCTGGGTGTGCTCTGTCTGGGATGTTGGTTTTTTTTCCTCTTTTTCATAAATCAAGGCAAGCAGAGGGATGCACACAGTCCATCCTCCTGCCCTGGTGCGAGGGAGCAGAACTGCAGAGCTTTGCAACCACCTTCATCCCCAGGTGGGGATGCGGTGCTGACACTGAGTGCCCTGGCTAGGACTGCATGGTGGCACTGGGGGGAAAAGGCTGCACCCCAGGACCAGGGTCCTCCTTGGCCCTGAGCTCTGGTCTTCTCTCCACATGCCTCGGGTGGCTCAGGACCAGAGCTCTGCTTCACCAGGAGCCCTTTGCAGAAGCCACCAGGGTACTCCATATATGGAGCATCTCTAGTTTGCTCTGTTATATACCTGGCATGGCTCAGGCAGGATGAGATACTCCTGAAGGGTCTGCGAGCCAGAAAATGTGAAGGTGGCCTCGGGGAAGGTGCATGAGGACAGGGCTGGGTGCTGTCCTGCCTGTGGGCTGGGAGCAGAGCTGGGACCCGCCAGCCCCTTAGGGCACTGGGCATGCTGGGGGGTGTCAGCAGGATAGAGCAGGCTGCTGTGCAGCATGGAGGAGTGAGTTGGAATTTATAAATAGGGCTGAAGGGGAAGTGCTGAAGCTAGCGGTGATCTTGTTGCTATAAATAACATGTCTGTTCAACAGCAGAGAAAGATCTTGCGGTCTGTTAGCCACAGCTCACCTTCAGTACTTTGCTAAGCATCTGTTTTCTTGCAAAATGGGAGGATGTGCTCTTGTGCCCAGTATCCCGGTAGGACTCCTGGGGCATCTGCACCATCCTGTTGTGGTGTAGCTGTGACGCCTGCAATGGTGAGGTGCCACTAGTGTCAGTACCTTGGTGACCCGGGTGCTTCCTCCACGTTCCCAGGTATCCCTGGTGCTGTGTCACCCTCATGCTATGACAAAGATACCAGGTATCACACCCAGCAGTGCTGCTCTTTTCCCCCCTGCCCACTCTGGATAGCCCCAGATGCCATGCACTGGTAGTAAATGAGCAGGGTGGGGTACAGCAAGGATGGGAGAGTAGATGTTACTTGGCTTGTGGCCATTTCTTCTATCACTTGGTTGTGTGAAGTGGATACTTCCCATCAAGGCAGATGGCCATAAGCAGGGCTGCCCGCTGACTAAGACCCCCTCGTGCAGAGTATCACACTTAGTGTGTGTGTATAAGTATTTATATATATAAATATATATATTAATATATAAAAATCAGAGAAAAAACATATAATCATGTGTATATATATACACATCTAAAAAAGAATATATATATTCCTATGTCCTATTACAGGAAATATGTATATATTTTATATATATTTCATTCCAGCAGCCTCCAGTCCCTGCAGGGAATAGAGTGTAGGATGAGCACTCTCCCACGTGCTCCAAGCACCTGGCCCGTGTTGTCCCTTAGCTCTGAGTGCAGAGGTCCCTGGGTGCCTTGCCCTCGTCCTGCCCTGGGAGGCCAGGGATTTGTGCTGTTGGGTCTCCCTGGGTCAGAGTCCTTCTTGGGTGGGAAAGGGCTACCCCGCTGGCTGTCGTGCCCTGGGTAGTCTGGGATTTTTAAGAGCAGAGAAGCCATTTCTCGTGTCTGGGTTTGCAGAGATGCAGGACAGAGTCCCTGGGGCTGAGCAGGCACCCAGGGACCTGCCCAAGGGCACAGCCTGTCCCCTGGAGCTGGCAGAGCTTGTGCTTCATGGGAGCAAAGGAGGGATGACCTATTGCCACCAGCCCTGCGTTGACTCAAGTATGTCTTTCTCTGAGAAAAACCTGCACCACACTTTCCAGCACACTGAGATCACTTGTGATTGAAACAGCACCAGGATGAGGAGAAAAGTGCAAAACCACTGTGTGAAGCAGGATGTGGCAGCCACAACAGTGAAACACACCACTAGAAGCCTTCCTACACCTTGCAGAAACTGCATACCGGCATCCGTGCTGGCTGCAGGCCACGACGCCTCTGCAAGTGTTCACACGTTTGCTTTTTCTGCCTGGGAGGCTGGGAGCTGGGGCCTCAGTGTTGGAAAAAGCATCGAAAACAGATGCCAGGCTGCTGTCCCTGACACCTGTGATGTGACCTGCATTTTGTCTGCATCTGAGAGCCACAGAGATTTCAGGAAGTATCTTCTATCCCTGGGGTTGTCTTGCCTGCCTCTGTCTGTGTTCCCTGCTGCCGCCAGGTGTTTTCAATGGTCATCAGCAGAGTATTTTATGTGTACAGCACACAGAGAGGTGGAAGAGAAGAGTGAGGGTCTCATCCTCCTCTCCCACCTCTTCTCCCCAGGCCCACAGGGGTGCAGGAAGGTCCCTGTGCCAGCGGTGGCACCATGCCGAGCCACCCCCCGCAGCCATCCCCGCCACCCCCATGCCACACCGCTGTGCCAGTTCCCTCTTCCCCTCTGAGCCGTCACAATCTGCAGCTGGCGGTGGGTGCTTGCACAGGTTCCCACGGGGAAGAGGGGAGTCCCAGGAGGGGAGCCGGTGCAGCCACGAGCCCTGGCACTTGCCCAGTGCTGCCAGCTGGGAACGCAGCCCAGCACTGCTCTCTCTAGCACCATGTGTGGGGGTACAGGGGAGCATGCTGCACCGCCTCTGCTCTGCTTTCCAGGCCCATGGGGCAGCAAGGAAGGGGTTGTGTGGGGTCTGACACCTTCCCCCCAATAGCGATCTGCAGTTCCAGGCTTAATCCTACCTCCAAAAGCAAAACCATCAAAGACCAGGCAAAGCTGCCTCAGCAAAGGCTGCATAGACTGACCGCAGTGCCGCAGACAGGAGGGACACCATACCGAGCTCCCTGAAGCCCATCTAAGGACTCGAACGGCAGGAGGTTAGATCAAAAATTACAAAACGAATTCACTGGAAACACCAGAGCTATGAAACTGCCCTGTCACCCAGCTGCCTCCCTCTCCCCAGAAAGGAGGAAGAAAACAGGAGAAAGAAAACAGAGATGCTGTACTTGCCTCGCATCAAGCCCTCTCCTCCGTCCTGTGCTTGGGCTGGGATGATGATGGTCTCAGCTTCTCAAGCTTGGCTGGGAAAAGCAGCCAGGCATCAGGAGCTTTGCGGAGCACCCCAATCCTTCCTTCCTATTTCTGTCTTACAGTTGGCTGGGGCAGGAAGGAGGAAGTCAGAGTGGTGGCTGTGGGAGGGCGTGTTCACCCCCCAAAACCCAACCAGCCCCACTCATGCTGGCCAAAGCCCTACCAAAGCATTCTGCCCTGCAGGGCTGGGGCTGATCTCCTCCCCGGGCTACACCAGGGGTGTCTGCAGCCCTCCCACTGCACCTAGGAAAGGGACCCTACCCAAAACCCACCCTTTTTGCTCCACTTTTAACCTTTCACAGCACTGCTGGGGACCAGCCCATTCCCCCAGCAGGCAAATAAAACTGTTAGTGGGGGAAATTGGTTCATTTCAGAGCTATCAGTAGCCACTGGCTGCAAAGATGGGGAGCTAGCTCCCCTCAGACTCTGGGTTGGGGTCTAAAATTTTTGTGTTGGGCTGGCTGCTGGTTTAGCAAGGTCTCCTCACTTGGCAGAGGATGCCAGCACTATTCTTGCTGTGGCACAGCTCAGGACTGTGGGTTTTTTTAAGAAGCCTTCAAATTTTGTTGTGCAGGCTGCAATAACTCCCCCCATCGCACCTGCAACAGTATTTCCGTGAGCAGAGAGGAACTGGCTCCCAGCAACTATCTCTTAACCACTTTATGGCACTAAAGTAAAAAAAGAAAAAAAAAGTCGTTTAGAAAATGTGCAGTAGATTTTTTATAACAATAAAGCTTTTGTTAATTGCTTTCTAGGTTCCCCTTCCAGTAAGCTAACAGAGTGACCGCCATGCATTATAAGACACTGATGCAGTTCACCTGCTGCTGTCTTACAGTTACAGACCCGGGTTTATTTTTGCAGCAAGCAAAGAGAATCACAGTGCTAGCAGCAAATTTCTGAGCCCTGATGAATGCTCCATGGGTTAGTGCTTTTATTAAAGAAGACAACAGAGCTCTGGGCTGGTTTTATCATAGCCAGGTGCTGGCTGTAGCTAGAGAGCATCATAGCAACGCTTGCGGTGGGATGGGAGAGTCAGAGCAGGTATCGCCTGGCTGGTGCGGGATACAGTGGGGATGGAGCCCAAGGACGAGCCTGCTGGGAGCCGGGGTGCCCACCCTAGCTTGCCTGGAAGGCCTGGGTGGCTGCAGCTGGATGCTGCGGAGCAGCCCTCAGCCTGGGAGTGAGTGCGCCGGGGCAGATGAAGCTGGGGAATCTGTTGGGGCTTCCTGCCAGCATTGCTGGTTGCAGACCTGGGGGAAGGAAGTGTGTTGATTGAGATGAGCTGTTGTAATTTTGTCTTTTGTATTGCATAAGGCCCTTATCGAGCTGCTCTCTTCTCTTAAATGATTTTGTTGGGTTTCTCAAACAGCTCTGCTCCCACTGACAAAAGGTCGAGGGAAGGGGGTGGGAGAGCTGGGAGCCTCCTGAGCTGGAGCAGCGGGAACAGAGCGGGTCTACCGTGTGTCCTTGTACACCAAAGCTGAAGCTCACCGGTGTACTCCCAGTTCCTCCAGAGCGGTTCCTCATGTCCTCTTGCAGCTTTGGCTTTGAGCTGGCATCCCCAACAAAGCACAGTCCCTAACAATTCCCAGGGGACCCTTAACACCTTCTCCTGCCCCTGCATCCAGCATACCAGTGCCTGGCCTAGTAGCTCATTACTCCTGGCTATTTACTATGTGTATTAGCCAATGAGTAGCTACTCTTATGCTGTGTCCGTACTTTCACAACTGCACACGGGACAAGATGTCCAAGCAGAAGCAAGCCAGGGTTGGAGTAGGCAGCATTAGGATGCCGGGGTCCAACCTCTCCTGCTTGCCACCCTCCGCATCCGGCAAAACCTGCGCTCCTTTGGTTTGGGTTTCAGCAGCTTGAGGTTTTAATCTTTGATGCTCCCCCGTTTGAGAGCAACTTCCATTTTTTAGAAGACGTCTTTTTGTTTCTACATTTTCTTTCTCCTTGCCACTGTTTAAGCCTGCTGCAGGTGAAGGGGGTGGGCATCCTTTGGAGACACATATGTGCTTAGTTGTAGCACATATGTTCCCCAGCCTGACTGTAAGCATTTTAAGCTGTTACTATTTTCATTCAGCCATCTTTATTTTTATTAGTTCTCCTTTTTAATTTTGCTTTTACTAAAGCAGATTGTGTTTCCCTCTGCCATTGCCTGCGGGACCATTGTGGTTTTTGCAGGATGCTCTTGAGCAGCCAGGGTGGGGAGAGGGCATCCAGCTGGGCACTCTTGGAGTGGTTGCTCCCCAAAGTGTTGATTTTGGTAGTCAGAGATGTCATTTTAGTGCTTTGCTCCTAAATGATGTTCACCCAGCGTACAGCAGGGTAATGGACAGTTTCCTGGTGTTATTTTTTATCCCTGACGAACATTAAATCTCCCCTGGTGTGTCCCAGCCACTGCCGTACTCCGGCTGAACGAGCAGCACAGAGGGAGCAGGGATTCGGGGAGGCTGTGGGATCCCCACCCTCAGAGATATTTTTTATTTTCAACCTTCTAGTATTTGTATAGGGGTATTCTTGGTTGTGAGCGGGTGCCTAAACTGCACGTGGCATCTTTCCAAGCAGCATCACCTTCCCAGGGACCTCTCCCCGCATTTCCCCATGTCCTTGGTACCCAAAAGGAGGGTCACCAGCCGTGCACTTGTGTGGCACGGCTTGCCTTGCACTCCTGTGCCGCCCCTGCCCATCCACACTCATCAGTCACTCGGCTGGGTGGGAGCGGCTGCCGCCCAGGAGATGGACTCATGGGTGCTGCCCTTCCCACTGGGAGCAGCTTTGCTTCCCCCGGCCTCGCTCTTCTCATCCCCTGGCACATCCTTGCTCATCTGTCTGCAAGTCAGGGCCAAACAAGGGAACTGGGGAAAGGGAAAAAGGAACTTCTGTCGGCACAGAGAAGTACACAGCAAGAAGTTTGCCTTGCTTTAAGAAACCAGTTACCGGTGAACACAACATTTGCCATTTTATTTTTTGTATTTTTTTTTTGTTGAGGTTTCAAAAGAGCAGTGGAAAAACGCTACTTGGGGTAGGCCCGAAGTGAGGGTGGGGGTGTGGGTCCCTGGGGCTGCTCCCCGACATCAGGCCCTGGGAAACACAGCTTGGAGGGGGCCAGGGAGGACAGAGAAAGGTCAGCTGGAAAACAAACATGCGTTAACCACAGAGCACCTGACTGGGCTTTTTAAGAGCAGAACCAAGGCTGGAGCTTTTTATTCCCTTGGAGAGGGGTGAGAAGTGGCTTTGAATCTCACCTCCTCGCATGCACGGAAACGCGCAGCTAGGGCTGAGGCTGTTTTGTCAGGGGTCTCCGCCTGGGCCCGTGACCGCACAGTCAGAGAGGTGCTCGGGCTCCAGTGTGTGCTCGGGCTCCACGGGGGCTCGTCGGGCACTTTCTGCTGCTGTAACTATGGAAATAATTTTTGGCAGGGGGTTTCAGAAGTGAGTTTTCTGTCCTGCTGTGGCATCCTGGTCTCTGGCTAGTGCTACCAAGAGGCCTCAGCTCTTCCAGGGGCTTACACTTACACTAGGCTTTGTGTTGCAGAGTCTCTGGGACCGAACGGACACCTGCCACCTGTTTCATAGACTCAGCATGGTTTAGGTTGGAAGGGACCTTCAGAGGCCATCTAGTCCAACCCCCTGCAGTGAGCAGGGACAGCTTCAACCAGATCAGGTCGCTCAGAGCCCCGTCCAACCTGACCTTGGATGTTTCCAGGGATGGGGTCTCCACTGTCTCTCTGGGCAACCTGTTCCTGTTTCCAGGAGCTACCTCCGCAGGCTGCCTGCCTCACTGCCAGCCTGATGACCACCAACGCCCCGACTGCCCATCAGAGTGGCCGGCAGCAGAACGCTGGTGTTTAAGGCGCCACCATTACGCTTCAGAGTTAACAGCCGCGGATCGGGCTAGCGCGGGGGGGGGGATAGGAGGGGCGGCTCCTGGGCTCTACCCGTGGCGGGGAATGGAGGGGGCTCCCCCGAGCCCCCAACCCGTCCTGGTGCGGGCCCGCCCGGGCGGGGGCGGCCCCGGGGCGGGAGAGGCGCGGCGCCGGCCGGCCCTCCCCTCC